>JANAVB010042420.1:0-164737 GCA_029216955.1 Iris pallida | reverse complement strand
CTTTTGGACAGGAATCTACGAAACTTCTACACATTGACATTGATGATGACTTGGTACTAACAAAATTTCACATCCCTTCCTTCATTCCTAAGTCAAGAAGTTCACTGAAGGAAGAAGAGGGGAGAGCACAGCATCATCGTCGGCAGGAAAAAAGCTCTCAAGGTGGCTGCAGTGGCCAAGATGGAGAAACTGAAGCTCGAGGATTTTGGTACTAGTTATGACTCAGGTGCTTTCGTCATTCAGTTAATCCAGTATGCGAAGCATGACTCTATACTAATTTATGATGGGAACACACACATTGTTTTGTTTATTTAACAAATAATTCCTTAATAAATCTTGATTACATAAGGCCAATGTGGCTGGCATCATTTTTTTCAGTTCTGGATTGTTAAATAAACAAAACAATTTTGACAGTCTTTGCAGAAATTTTGACACTCGCGGGACCGCAGAAATTTCTGCACATCTATAATAAGGTTGAATGAATTAGTATGATGGCAACCTTATTATGAATTTATCTTCAACAGCACCTCCTAATTGCCGAACTCGAGTGACCCTTGGGGTTACCCGTTACCGGGAAGAGGCATAAGATCGTGACTGAGTGACGGAAAAATCAGGGAATCGAGCATGGGGGCGTATTATTCCTTCCATCTATAAAATGGTGGGCATTGGGCCCAAAAGGCATGCAATGCAGCATGTGCACAAAGTCCCGTGCGTAAGCGGGACATCTCAAGAAAAAAAAAACCCACCTCCTAATTCATTCAAGTAGAAGACATGTTCTTCCAATCCAAAAATTCGAACTATCTATATATGATAGGTGTTAGAGATAAGGAGCTTATGAAACTATGTAATCAGACTGTTTCTTTAATTTCAAGAAATCCATTCTATTTGTTTTCTTCTCCATGTAGGTTTTAATGGTTTAGGGCCACAATTACTTTATTTTAGTAGGGGAAAAAACGGCTCCATCCATGTACTTAAAATAGGCTAGCCCTTAATATAACATAAAAATGAAATATTAATTATGGAACTGTGAGAAGTTGGCGTATAGAAGAAAATGAAAGAACAAACAGAAACAAACAACGCGGAGGAGACGAGCACTGACGACGAAAGGGTGACCGCGTGGGTACGTTTATGTCTCCGTATAATTTCAGCATCATTGCATAAGAAATTAGTTATGTGCTAAACGGTGAGGGTTACCTTTTTATATATTCCATACTATAAATCGCGCACGTACGTTGCACGTGTCTTTTGTCTAAGTTTTTTTTTTCCTTATTTTTTAAATATATACTTGCATGACAACCCATTTTGAAATAATATAAAATATTTTGAAGTAAATTTATTTTTGAGATGGTGAGCATATATTATAGTTGGACGTGTGTACTTATTAGTGGTTAGTAACTATAACTATGTTAGTGAGGAGGTGTATAATTTACATATTTTATGATTTTATATATATATATATATATATATATATATATATATATATATGACCCTTTTGGAACATGAAAGTTTCACGGTGAAGCCTAAAACTTTTCCTATTATATATAAGATGTAAGATATGGTACATAGGTCTCTAGTAATTAAAAGACAAACCCAGTTTGGAACAAAAGGGAAGCTTCTACAAATCGCTACAAATGTAGGAACTACTAGAATTTAAAAGAAGACATACATGCTTGAAGTTCCTAATAGATTAGGTACTATTTGAAGATTCTAGAAGTGAGGACTTTCTACTGTAACTTAATGAGAGTTTCAGGAAAGGCATGCCATGATTTACTTTTGTTGCTTTGCACAAGCATGCTAGTCACTTTGATTTGCAAAGTTTTGGTAATTCAAAAGTAAGCAATCTAAGGCCCAAGTACCATTGCCATGACTAGCAAGTGTAAATAGTGAAATGTCATAGAAAGCAAGAAAATATTGGCAGAATAGAACCTTGAGGTAGCTAATTTCAAGAACTTATAATATAGTTAATTAGACTTCGAGTTCCAGAAACATTCGAAAATTAGCGTTTGGGTCTTGAAAATGTCTAGCTTAGGATTTGGGTCTTGAGATGACGGTTGACCCGTGTTGACCATTCAAAATCTGTTAACAAATATTTTAGGATTAATTAGACTTAGGGTCGCAGAAACATTCTTGCCCTTCTTGAGTCCTTATTCTATTTATTTATTAACAGATTTTGGATGGTCAACATGAATCAACCGTCATCTCAAGACCCAAACCCTAAATTGGACATTTTCAGGACCCAAACGCTAATTTTTGAATGTTTATGGGACCCAAAGTTCAATTAACCCTGAGTCGGGCGATGGAAATGGTGGCGGACCTAGGGTTGATTTCGATAACGAACTTGGAGGTCTGGTATGCAGGGAGAAAGAGGGTGGATGGGTGGATGGTCGACGGTTAAGGCAAGGCCAAGGCCTAACCACCCATCGTGGGAACCATAGAGGATGGACAGGTAGGGGGGTAGATGTAACCCCTCATGCTGGTAGTCTTCGAGGCCAACCTAATCAAAAATATATATCAGGGTCTGGAGCTTGAGTGCTGCACCAGAGTCACGAAAAAGAGAGGTAAAACCAGCGGAATCCTCAACACCTCTATAAAGAGTGCGACCTTTGCGGTGTCGTTGACAAAGCCTGATTTGCAGCACTACTACCATCTTTGGAAGTGTAGTTATACAATATGTAAAACCGGTTGTAGTTGACGACGAACAAGTGGAGGAGATTATTGACGACGATCCGGTAGAGGCGATGGCTTACTAGAGGCACGCCATTGTCCTTCGTATCGTGGGTTCTCGGTCGCAGTTTGGTCAAATTTGAGAGTATGCCACATGTGTCGGGCTCTTTGGAGGTCTTCTCGTGCGAGAACTGGTTTTTGTTCCTCAAGTTCATCCTTGAGGAAGAACTCAAGGGAATCCTATCTTTGGGACCCCGGACGATCGAAGGGGAGGCCTATCGTTTTTTGGGGATTGGACCCTGGATCGACTGTCAACCGTCCCTATCTGGATCTGCTTGCCATGACTCTCCTCCCAACTATGGAACCCCCTGACAGTCATGAAGATGAGGAGCCTGGCTGAGACTCCACTCTGCACAGACCTGCCTAAGACCCAACGACAGCGACTAGATTTTACCCGAGTGTTCGTGGAACCTGACGGTAGAGAGGTGATGTCGCTCGTAATCATGGTTAGGCTACCTAGGGGTAAGTTCATTATCCGTGCGGTAGAGTATGAATGGGTTCCCCAAAGATGCATCTCTTGTAGAAACTTCGGACATGTAGCGGGGTACTGTTTGGAGAAACGCAACCCACTGTGTGGGCCCTGAAGTTATAGAATTTGAGGAGATATATCAAGGAGTCAAATTATAAAGTGAGATAAATACAAAAATTCATGGTTGTGCACCAGAGGCGATGGAGACTGAGAGAGTTCACACCAACTTGCTAACTAAAAGCCCCCATCGAGGGTCCAAGGCAGTTGCTCTTTGACAACCTTTACTTCGATTCTCTAGGTGGGCCATCTGAGCCTAAGGTGGCATAAGTGCTCATTCACACCAACATGAATGATCTCTAGCGCAACTCGTTAGATAGGGAGATCTTGTCTGACTTGGGGGTAGAGTGGGGGCATCTAACAAAGCACCCTATTTGCTATTTCAAAGCCAACAAGAAGGAGATGTTGGCTGCTACAACATACCACATGGGAGGGGGGAAGGAGCTCCATTCAAGGGCTACTGGTGAGCCCATCACCAAAGAAATAGTGTCATTGAATCCACTGCGAGACATTTTCAATCTGGAGGAGGATAGCCTCAAAGTGGCTAAACAACTATGGTAGGAATGTTTGCGGCTATCTTCACACAATTTAAAAGGTAAGTGTTGTGCGTAAAGGGGGATTAAGAAAGTAGTTGCTAGTCATCCCTGAGTCAGCGAGCCAATAAGGATATTAATACCGACGATAAGCACTATAAGATTTTCTTGCTAGTGGGGTTGATCTAGATAATCTATACCACGAATCATCCAGGATGTTGCATGATGTAAAAGTAGTAGTGTATCATTTTTTCTTTTAATACAATTACCTTATTCAAATATATATATTGTAGTGGTGCGGTTTGGTGAGCGTGTCAATTTGGTTCTATGTTAGAACGACGGGATGATAATATGTTGGATCTTCTGGTTTTTTGAGCTCACCGGATACGATCTAAGGTGAAGATTGTTGGGTTGTATCCCGCATCTGATTTCAACAATCTAAGTTTGGTGACGATATAAATGGAGTTGTATAAAAAGGTTTAGTCCCACATCAAAGAGAAAATAGTAGCATGAAAATAAAGTAACAAAATCAAGAAAGAAAAAGTTAACATCTAAACCCTTAAAATCGTTAATTTTAAGAAAGAATATTAAAATCTCTTATAATCCTTACCAAACACTCAAAATCCAAAACCCTACATCTTTCCTCTCTCCTAATAATATTTTTCTTCTCAAAAGAGAGACCTATATTTATAGCCTAAAATCAAATGCTCCTATTCCACCAAATGCTCCTATTCGTTAGATTGATAGTCTACCCTATTCCTGCAAAAGATGAAGCTAAGAGGGATGCATGTTTGAAAGCATGTATTCAGCCTCATGAAAGGGGTGCTTTGACTGACTATCTTTTGCCTGATCTTAGCAAAGGAAAGAAAAAAGCACAAGAAACACACAATTCAGAGTCTGTAAATAGTGACAGCAATACTTGTTATTGAACATTAAGTTTTGCAGACTAGCCTTCTGACGACTTTCTAGGACTCATTGTTCTAAGTATTTCCAGATGATTGCTTAAAAGAAGAACTTCATGAGATGCTAGTCCCAGCTGTTCTTAGAGAACCATGGACCATTGTCGATGGGAGAATAAATTTGTACTTTTATCATGTAAGTTGTGTTCCTATACCGGAGGATAGAGACTACCGGGATTTTGGTCTTTTCCTCAAATATCCTCTTCCAAAAGAAGCTGAAACTATGCAAGTTGATTTACATCTTGCTCGTGGTAGAATTGTGAAGACTCGTTTTGTTCCTTTCGGCATGATAAAGTTCCACAGAGAAGAGGTGAATAATTTTCTTTATATGTAATTTTTATTATTTCGGTTCACCTTTAGTCTTACATGATTTTTTTTTTTTTTTTCCTCTCAGATTTTGCTAGCACAGAATTTTCAGGAAATGTTCCTTAAAGTCATCCTTGACCGTTCAGAGCTTTTTGCTGATTATGTTTCCTTGGGTGAGGCTGGTGGTTCTCATCAGCACTCATCAACTTTTTACCTGTTGCTTCCAGTCAAGCAGCAGAAGTGTGGGAAAATCATGATTATTGATTGGACAGCTGTGGAACGGTGTTTATCATCACCCGTATTTAGGCAGCCAACTGTTCCTTACGAAAATGATCATGATCAGACTAGAGATTCTTTGAAACTTCTTAATGGCACGTTCAATGAAGATGATGTTTTGAATAGCTTAGTGTTCACTCCACATAATAAGAGATTCTTTTTTATTACCAAAATTCTTCATAAATCCATTGCACGCAAGAAAAGGTAAGTAATTCAGTTGCATCTTTTATATACAATATGTATTTGGACCTACGTAATAATTGTACATTTCGGAATATATGATCTAAATATTTTGTAAACCATACCGTGATCGAAGTTTCAGGTCTTCATTGTGCAAATTTCATGTCAGATGCTGACATGACTGAGTTTGAGACATGAGTCTGACTTGATCGAGCTTAGCTCGAGAGTCTGCTCTTAAGAGCTTAACACTGTCTCATCTTAGCATTTTCTCTGGATTCTTCGTATCCTGCCAAACACGCAGACGAGATGAAATCTACATTTTTTGTTTACAATGATTCTAGTTTTAGTTTCAAGTGTTTCTGCATTGCCTGTCCTTACTTACAATTTTTAAGTAATGACTTACCTGGTTACAAGTTTCTGCATTCCAATCCTTATTTTGAATTTATATGAAATGACTTTGCCTACCAATTAGCTTGTTCTATATATATTGAGAGGTGGGGTGTGTAAATAATGCATTGAATTGTTCTTTTTTTTTGGAAAGTAAACAATTGTCTTAAGAATCCAAAGAAGGTATAGAGTGCACACATTTTTAATCTTAGCCATTCTACCCTTATACATAATTGGATACCACTCAAGAAGGTACTCTCATCCTAACAAAAATATCGTCCTCCCTCTCTCAAGGTTTTGAATTGCATATGTGTGGTCAATGGCTTCATGGATTGTGGTACCATGTCGTTGAGTATTATGATGACTATATATCGAATAGTACCTAGTAAACAAGTAACTGTCTGACCTATGAACAGGATTACTAGGACACTTAAGGCATTAGCTCAAAATATTCATGTCATAATCCAATACGTCCATATATCACACAGTCCGCACCTGAATAACTACATAACATACAGTTAATAGCTCAAACTTATTCACAATAGTTCCACAAGTAGTATTTTCATCTTGGAACAGAACAACTCAGAAAAGATAGCTAAAACTGATCATATGCACTAATCGGTATTTAGATAAGCAGCTCTTTTTGAAATTTGTAAAACAAACCTGAGCTATCTCATAGTAAGCTCAGATACATCAGTAAGTCAGAGGTAGTTTCAGTATAGGTGGATGGTTTCTCTAATACTCAGTTTTGTTCGATCAGCATTAAGATGAGCTCTGGTTGTCAGGCTTGACTATGCCAAAATTGCCATTACTATTCTTCTTATTTCTTTCTTGCTTCTTTAACTGAGCTCAGCCTTTCCTCTTAAGCATTCGTGTGCTCGACTCAACCATCTTAGCATTTTCATTTCACCTGCATTCATTGTTTGGATATGTTTCTGTTGGGAACACGATATGACCCGAATCGGAGTTGACCCATAAGGTGCGATATTGAATTTGGCCCATATGTCTTAAAAGATAATTCTCATGTAAGGCCTGAACCAATTCCAATTATCTACACCTCATTATCTTACTTCCTACCCGATGTGAGACTAAATTACCAACACCATTGCCACCCCCTTTTGAGGGCTCAACCAGAAATAAGATATAATCCAACAATCTCCATCTTAGCTATCTCCATCTTAACTCGTTTCCGCTAGCTGAATAATTTTAGCACCCTTGCTACATTTGTTGCTTCATTTGTCCGTTTAGCACCCCTGCTACCTTTTGTTCGTCTTCGCCAGCCGAACAACCTTAGTACTACTGCTACCTTTATTCATTTCCGCCAGCCGTCCGTTCGAACAAAGAACCAAACCTCCACGTTGGGTGTGTCAAACCCAATTTTGAAGCCAATCCATGTAGTTGCCTCCAACCCTACCTTGAGAAGATAGCCCTTATATCCATGTATACGCATGAACGTTCAGCACCATTTGTCTTGAACCAATTAGAGCCGTCCAAACCAGCTCCGTAACCATGGACTCTGATACCACTTGTTGGAAACGCAGTGTGACCCGAACTGGAGTTGGCCCATGAGGTACGATATTGAATTTGGCCCATATGCTTTAAAAGAGAATTCTCATGTAAGCCCTGAACCAATTTCAATTATCTACACCCTATGATCTTACTTCCTACCTTACAAACACCATGGTCATCCCCTTTTGAGGGCTCAACCGGAAATGAGATACAATCCAATAATTTCTTCATTGCCCAAGACGCATAAATCATGCCTGGCCTTATTCCTTCTTGTAGCATTTTTCTTTCAATCCCAAAGCTTCTCTCTAGGTTTTTCTTGTAGAAGATAACCCTTCTCTAAGTCTCATCAGCTAGCAATATCACCAACATACAAATATACCATAGAGTCTGCTTAAATGTATTTAGTAAGTTCGTGACTTCATCCACACCTAAGACTTAACAAATCCAGTTTAGCGTGAGAATTGGGGAAATTTGACATCATGAGACCAGGTACCTTAAAAGTTAAAACGTACAACAAACTTGTATCTTCCTTACAGCTGTATTGTCTTTTTAAGAGAGATGTTTTCTTCCAAGAAAGTGGTATTAGTGAATGCAAGTTTTATAATACTGTTAGTGCTACAAATAACAGGTCTGGTGTTCAGCTATCCTTCCCAGATCAACCACTTTTGAAGGCCAAACAGCTTTTTAATTTGCATAACTTGCTGCATAATCGGGTACAAGAGAGTACAGGTAACTAATCTTTTAGTGCTAATTTTCTTATGTTGGATTTCATAGTCTATGCTTGAATTTCTATAGTTCCTTCCTATCTGAATGCACAAACTTTTGCTTAATGTAGGTTACGTGACACTTACGTCAAAGTGGAATATAGTTTTGTAACCCTTTGGTTGTGTTCTACTATTATATATATCACCTATCATGTATTCAATGTGCATGATTACTTTTTTTGGGTGATGCTAGTCAACCAAAATCGAGAGAATTTTTGTGTGTGTAATGTTAGTCAGTAAAAAGGCATAGACCAAAGGCATATTTGAGGAATTATTTCAAGTTAGCCTAGGTCGAGGTCTCATACATACTATATATCTCCGATATGCTCATCATAAAAAAGTTTGATGGAAATGTTGAATGGCCTAATCTTTTGGTGGAACTGCCAAAAGTTATGGTGCCATCATGCCTAACAAACCGTTAATAGCAGAAGCAGTTATGTTTCACATTGTAATCTTGGCACCGACAGTGATGGGGTATCAACTTATTTTTGTTTGTTAGGATTAACCTAAATAAAGAATTTTTATCTCTTTGAGTTGGTTAAAGATTTTAATTATGTTAGGGATAAGCCTTTAGAGATTGATTTTCTTCTTTGATTTCTTGAGAGCCTATAAATAGTCTATAGTTTGTAAGTTCGGAAATTATTCACTGAAGAATTTAAAAATGAATTGAGAAATCTACTTTGAGTTTGTATGGCGCGATGCCAAATTCTAGAGTGGATCTATCCTGTATTCTTCTCCGCCTTCGACGTTGACACCGAATTGGATTTCGAGTACAAAAGTTCCATCCTCGAGATCCGACGCAATCTGCACGTTTCAAAAAATTGGGTATGCCCATTAATTACAACTTGATTATTATTTTTGCATTCCTTGTGATAAATCGATAGTAGTTGACTGTTCACATATCATTTAAAGCTTTCGCACCTAATTTGTCCTAAATTTCCAATTTCATTCTAATTTTATTTTTCTTGGGTTTTCGTCTCGTGTCAAATTGGTATTAAAGCAATGGTTTGCAAATATTTTTATAGTATGTAAGACCCCAAAAAATGTCTACACAAAATTTCTTGTAACAAATTAGTGCTATACTCAATGCTGAATATGATAAGATAATTTTATCACAAATATGTGTGTCGACATGAAAAAAAAATTTCCGATGATTTCTCACCCTTATTAAGGTAGAAAGTATTGCTAACGATGATCTTATATCCTTAAAAAATCCATCGGTAGAACCTAGTGAGCTTGTCATAGTTAAGTCACTAGTTAAATTCTATGCTGAGTTTAAACCGTTAATAAATTTAGACCTTTATATATCATGATTAGGAGAATTAAATAGGTCATTTGATGAACCTAATGAATTTAAAGGACATATTAAATCTTCTAATAGTTTGAACTTGTCCCATTAATTATGGCAGGGATTAGTTTTTATTATTTGTTTATTACAAACAATTGTCATAGTTTGCAGAAAATAATATAATTGATTGTAGGTACAATTATTCTGCTTCTTTGGGCGTACTGAAACAACCACGTTTGTTGGAACTTAATACTACGTCCCATGTGAATATCATGTTCCTTCCATCTCCATAACTGTCAGTATCCCTGTGGGAGCTTATCGTCGTTTCATGAGCCTCTATGTTGACTATCTTAATGAAGCAGAGGTCTCCACCATGACCAATTTGGAGCGCATCCTATAATTATCGGATTTCGCGCTTACATGATTCATCGGAAGGTGATTTTTTTGGAGCGGAGGAGAATGATGGGGATCCAATTTTGATTTTCAGTTTTATTTTTGTTTGTTAAGATAAAACTAAATAAGGAAAAATTTCATCTCTTTGAGTTGGTTAGAGATTTTAATTATCTTAGGGATAAGCCGTTAGAGATTGACTTTATCTTTTCTTTTATTTCTTGAGAGTATATAAATAAATAGTCTGTAAGTTCAGAAATTATTGTTGAAGAATGAATTGAGAATAGTGAAGTTTGGAGAGAAGAGAAGGAGAAGAGAGAATATGAAAAAGGAGATTGCAAAGGTTTGAAACCCTAGGTTTCATCTCATGTGTATTATATTGATATGCAATATGCCCACAATTACATTGTACCCTCATAAGATAAATAACGATAATAACTCTAACACTCTCCCTCAAGTTGGAGCATATAGATCGGACATGTCCAGCTTGCTACATAAATCAAAAAATGGATCATGAGGAAGTGGTTTGGTGAATATCATCCAATTGATTCTCAAACAGAACATAAGGAGTGACAATCTGTTTTTCAGCAACAAATCACAAACAAAATGACAATCCACCTCGATATGCTTAGTGCGCTCATGAAACATTGGATTACTTGTGGTGAAAATGGTCGACTGATTTTCACAATGCATCTTCATAGGAATAGGAAACATAATTCCCATTTCATGAAGAAAAAACTGCACCCACATCATCTCAGAAGTTGTATGAGCCATCGCATGGTACTTGGCCTCTAGACTAGAACGAGCCACAACATTCTACTTCTTACTATATGACAAGATTGTTACCCACAAATGTACAATAGCCAGAAGTAGACCTTCTATCTGCGACTGTCTGCCCAATCAGCATCACTAAACTCCGTCACCGTAAGCAACAACGAAGGTTTGTACAACAAATTTTTCCAGGTGCACCCTTCAAGTATCGTAGAATGCGAGAAATATTCTCCCAATGTGGTTGCCGAGGGGCACGTATAAAGTGACTAATTACTCCAACTGCATAGGTGGTATCTGGTGAAGATATATAAGTTTTCCAACTAGCTGTCTATAATGTCCAACATCCTCAAATAACTGTTTCATGTCAGCATCAAACGTGTCATGATAATCCATAGGAGTCTCAACTGGTTGACACTCCAACATCTAAGTCTCTGAGAGCAAGTCTAGAACATACTTGCGCTGTGATAGATACACATCTTTCTTAGATCGAGCAACCTCGTCCAAGAAAATATCGAAGAATACCCAAAGCCTTAGTATGAATCTGACGACTAAGGTAGGCCTAAAAGTCTACAATCCCAGCATAATCTCTCCCAGATATAATAATATCATCAACATAAACAATCAGCACGATATTTTCTGCTGAGGAAGAATAACAAAATACTGAATGATGATGCGCCGAAACCCATATTGAATGAAAATTGAACTGAACTTATCAGACCAAGCTCGAGGTGATCACTATTTCAGCCTATATAATGCTTTCTTCAATCGGCATACAAATCTTCTACTTCCAGCCACCAACATACCCCTGTGGTTGATCCATATAGATCTTCTGTAAGTCACCATGCAACAAAGCATTCTTTATGCTCAGCTGATACATAGGCCATTGACGATTAACCACCACAGAGATAAAAATTCGAACTGAATTCAGCCGAGCAACTGGAGAGAGAGTTTTCATATAATCCACACCATATGTCTGAGTAGTATACCCTTTTGCAATCAACTGGAGAGAGTTCTCATCATCTATTGTACTTTTCCAACCAGAAGATGACATAGTCTGCTTATAAATTTTGGGAACGAAAATGGAAGACAATGAAACAATAGATGCATGAAAAGATGAAGAAGTACGGTGTAAGAAAACATAATTAGAGATGAGATGATTGTTCTTTGTGGTAGAAATGCGTTTACATTTTATGAGAGTAATAGGAATATCATCTGGATCTGTGGTGACGGGCACGAAAAGCATAGGCTCGGAAGTTGATTGGTTGAGGGCTGAATTCTGCAGAACTACTAGCATGTTCTTGGATCTATGATAAACCTGTAAAGGAGGAATAGAGACATAAACTGATTCAGGAATGACCAAAAGTGGTATGGAAGATACCAAATATGATGAAAATGAAATAAGACGATCTCCTCAAGAAAAGAAAGGTGTAGACTCAAAAAAAGTAACATTTGCACTGATATAATACTTGTGTGACTGTGAACTGTAACAACGATAACATTTTTGAGTACGAGGATAACCAAGAGACACACTTCAGTGGTCGAGGAGACAACTTATCTCGATTAAGTTTCAAGTTATGAACAAAAGCGACACACCCAAACACTCAAGGAGGTAAGAAAGAATTGAGGGACACCTGTATGTAATATGGAGAATGGAACTTGATTATTTAATATAGTGGCATGCGATTAATTAGATAACATGCAGTAAAAACATCTGCCAAATACTGTTTAGGGATATGCATGTTGAACATGAGAATTTGAGCCACATATAAAATGTGTCGATGTTTGCATTCGGCTATACCATTTTGCTGAGAGGTGTGAACACAACTAGTTTGATGAATAATGCCACGATCAACACATAAATTGTTTACAGAAAATTGAGTATACTCCAAAGCATTATCAGAACGCAAGATTTTGATGCTTTTATCAAACTGAACATAGACTTCATTATAAAAAGTAGATAACACATTTTGAAACTCAATTCTTTCTTTTATTAAATAATACCAAGTTATTCTGAAATAATAATCAACCAAAAAAAACTTCAATTCCTTCGGATTTTTGACTCTAGACGGACCCCAAATATCATAATGAACAAGTTCAAAAGACTGCAATTGACGACTCTCAACACGACGAGGAAAAGAACTAGGGTAATGTTTGCCTAACTGACAAGTCTCACATTAGAGAACAGGAATATGATTCAAACTAGGAACAACTTGACACAATTTACCCAAAGATGGAGGACCAAAACGATAATGTCATTGCATCATAGCAATAGAAACAGAAGTGACAGCCTTTTCAGGTAGATCCAAGTAATACAGTCCATTACTTTCATGCCCCGAACCAATCATCTTTTCTCGTCCCGAGGTCCTAAAAAACACAAGAATTGGAAGAAAATATTACAGAACATTGGAGAGATTTGGTTAACTTGCTCACAGATAACAAACTGAAAGGAAAATTGGACACATATAATGAATCAAATAATGACAGTGATTGAGTAAGGTGAATGACACATTTTTCAAGCACAGGACGGGTAGACCCATCATCCAAGATAAATTTATGTTTCATAGACCTATGATGATGAAAAAGAGAATTTATACCAGACATGTGAGAACTTGCGAGGTGGATGGTGACTGGGTTGCCACAAAAGCTGGATTACATATATGTGCCATGGTTGTAGTAGGTTGAGAGGTGGTACTAGCAAGCACGTTCAACATCTGGAGGATCTGTTCCAATAGAGATGAGATATCGGACGTGGAAGTCTGATTGAAACTTGGAAGTATTATCTCAAGGAGCAAAAGTGGTTCCTTGAGACTACATAGTTTCATCATGCACTTAATGTGCATATTCTGCTTTACCCTATTTGTCTAATGTGAACTAATAGTCCACAATAGTTACACTTTCGCGGTTGACCACCACCACTACCACGACTATTGTCTCTAACACCATGACCACCTCCTCGACCAAAAGTACGACCACTATCATCACCATCACCATCACCACTTTGACCATCACCACGTCCACCACCACGACCAACGGCACTAGTAACTAGGGCAGAAGACTCATTACTCGATACCACATAACTCTGCCTTACAAAGGAACGATTGAGACGTGAGAAAGTATATGCTACCATAGGTAACTGCTCTTCAGCAATGATCCGAGCCTTATAAGGTTCGAGTGCAATATCCAAGCCGGCTAGGATAGTGAAACATGAAATTCCTTCTATCGTCGAGCTTCATTCAAATCAGTATCAGTTCTTCTCACAAAGCCTTCTTTAAAGCCTGTTAAGCCTCTCACAAGATGATATTGTATCAGTTCCTCTCACACTATTGCGTGCTTACTACTCTTATTCTATATCGATTTGTCATTTCTACTACACTGTTAAGCCTTTAGATACAATACCCTTTAATACCTATATATGTATATGCATCAGATTCTAATTACTATATATATATATTAGCTAATTGAATTAGCTGCTAGCCTGCTACCTTATGTCCCTGCCTGTTACTGTCATATAGTCTATAGACGGTAACATTCACTCTCATCTACATGTACCCAAATCACTCCCACTATACTAGAACATGAGTACACAGGAACTATAGTGTACCATTGCTGCCGTTTACCCAGACACTGCTTCCTGCCCACTGCTGCTGCTTAGCAAACTGTACACAGCAGGTAAGGCTTTGCTTCCTAACTGCACTTGTGCAGTTCACAATTCCTACATCTTCATCTATCCAATTTGACTTTCCTACACACTCTTTTGTATAGGCAAAATCTGCACTCCCATACCCACAACACTCCATTACCCAATTTCTCTATATCCTATATCCTCTTACTGCATTCATACCAATGTACTGATGCTCCCTATATACCACTGCTTCTTGTAAGGACACCAACTCAGCCCGTACTCATAGGTAATTCCAGGGCACCCTGTTTGCTGGATACCCATGCTCCTATACCTACTGATACTCCTACCCATGCTCCTATACCTACTGATACTCCTTAACAGAACACCCATATTTGATCCTATTACTGTTGCTAAACCTACGAGCCTGTAGCCACTGTACAACTTCTAATGTTTCCAGATTTGTGTCTTCCTGCAAACACTCTACGCACAGGAATACACATCCATGCCCTGTTGTAACTTATTTCCCTCCTTGCATACCAGTAGGTACAATCTTTAGCCTACCTACAGGGTCAATTGACTCCTTTCACATATGGGTACCTCCTATACCCTTTAGTTCTTTACCTAGGTATTGGCCAAGATAATTTCCTGATACCCCTGCATCATATATCTGTCTGCCTGTCACTGATGGGTGATACAACACTGTCAACAGTTGGCATCATGATACAGGTCCAAACTGGACACTTGGTACACTTACTAGGCTTTCCCCTGTGCACTAACTGCTTTTATTGCATATGTTACCAACCTCTGTTCTGCATCTACATTACTGATAATAATCGATACTCATTCTTGGACCCAACTGATACTGGATTTTTGCCCCCATTACATGGGCATGCCTTGCCTCTTCTATATTGCAGGTTGCAAACAGGACTGCCTTCCTGTGCCCACATACCCTCCTTGATACACCCATCACACTATACTGTTACACACATTAAGCTATTCTCCAACTACCTAACACACTCACCCATACTTGCCTACTACTAATTCCCTTGCCTGGACCTGACAGCACTTACCTACTACTAATTCCCTTGCCTGGACCTGACAGCTTTCTCCCCTACACAACCATTACTAACATCCACTGATACTACCCTGTAGCAGTTTTCTTCAGTTGCACCTATCCATAGGCTTCTACTCACACGTGGTACTGCTGCAACCACGTATCCTGCTATAGAATTTTACATCCTCGTACCACAGGCATATCCTAAACGTATTATTCCTAAATCTGCCTATGTTCAGTCTCCCCTAACAATCAGTCCCGTCCGATACCAACCCCTGATACTCCTAACACCCCTGTATACACAGGTCTCACCTTTAAAATTGGATACACACTATTATACCCCCATGGTAACCCGACTCCCTGACCAATGTACAGAGTAAAACGCACGCACGCTCACATCTCTTTCTCCTCCAATACCTGCTACACAAGTTGTCTCCTCTAACAACTTCCAATTTCCTGGGTAGTGGAGAAACATATTTCCATTAATGCTGTTAACCCAATCCCCTGTTTAGGATTTGTATAGAAACAACCTATGTACCTGAGTTCCTCCCTACTGCGGTGCTGATGTCTGATACTCTATTGTATATCCCTGTAAGCCACACCCAAGGTTCCAGTCCTATCTCCCTGTAGAGCCACTCGCCTTTGTAACTCTGAACAGATATGCGTATTACCAATTCTCCTATGTACAATTCCCTGGAGACTGATAGTGTTATCTATACCATACCCACATACCTGCTGATAGGTCCCCTACACCAGTACTGTAGGGAACTTCTGCTGCAACTCGCAAGCAGTCACTTGGACTCCTGCACAGGGTTCCATATATCCCAACTCAATATACATCCTATACAGTCTACATGATTTCTAGTATGTCCCTAACAATTTAAAGGCATGATTGAAACATAAATACAATCACCTATATCTCTCTTCTTACAGGTTAGCTGATACTTACACATAACAGCTCTCTTCCTGTTGCACACCAATTCCTACACAGATACACACCAAGGTTTCCATCATCTCTGTGCAGTACACTAAGATATCCAGGAACCCGTGTTTCAGTCTACTGGTGTTATTGCTATTTCCTCAAGCATCTTGGTACAGGTCAATTGATGTCCCTATATCCAAACTAACCGAAACTCTGCACATCTACAGGCCAATACAATACTAATGTATGTACTGCTGGGGTCAGTTGCTTAACTCCCAATTCATCTGTCTGCCCATTTACATGAACTGCAACCATCTGTTTTTAGATAACCCATATGTACTCACATATGTGTCTTATATTCTTTATTTCCTGTTATTTCCCACCGACGTAGACTCAACGTGATGGCACACGTTTATGCCTCTGATACGTACCCCTGTGCACACACCCGACAACTTACTCATCTGTTGCAGCTGTATTGGTGAAGTTCTTTGCCCCTGCACAGGTACTCGTGGACACCCCCATTGCACTGATCTAATCCCCTTCCTATAGGTGAACTCAAACCCTGTTGTTACCCCAAATTGCTAGTAACAGGATACAGGTGTCTAGGCTTCATTCCCACAACCCCAATCTTTCACACATAACATGCATTCACTGACACACATATCTAATGTTATACCCCTCGGTTGCCATTAAGCTATTTGCAGTTCCAAAACATATGTAATATAGGATGGCTATAGCTATTAGCACTTTGCATTACAGAGGTAATTCTATTGCTGTATTCCTGATTTCCTTCCATTGTTCGACACATATACCTAGTCATGCCCAATCCAAATATCCATATATAGAATTATACTATGCAATAGCAACCATCCTCTCTGAAAATCAACAACCCATATAGTACCTTCCTATGTTGGCATAACCCAGGGTCTTTAACTTAACCAAATACCCATCCTACGTTCCCTTAGACATTATTTCAATTACTTGGGACCCTATGATTACATCTTGATAAGTAGAAGGATGAGTGTTACCTATTGATTGTGAAGTCGATGGGTTCCCAGGAACTGCTGGAATGAGGAAGGAGATCTTCGATGCCTTGCTCGAGGAAGTATTCCCTGGTTGCTTGCAATGGCAGGGATTGAGAGGAAGAGAAATATGGTTTAACGATGGCGAGGGAGAGAAAAGGCTGTGGTTGGAGAGGGTCGATTTTCCACATGTACCCAATATATAGCAGTAACCTTGGTCGATAGAAAGGGATAAGAGGGGAAAAGGATTCTGAATTCTAATTGAATTCAAATCCATCTCTTTCTTATTTTTGAATAGTAGCTTTTGCAAATACCCCCTTTGCCAAAATTAGTGTTACATAAACCCTCTTCTAACCATATTACGATTACAACCCAATTTGTCTAGGGATTTAATTAATAAATAAATATTTTGAAAATTTTGGGAAGAGGGGTTACACTGTTAACATCGCCAAAAGATTCGGTCCCCACCATACTTGCAGATGCAACAAAAAGACGAGATCTCTGAAACCCTAGATCTCACAACGAACCATAGCCGACAACGAACAGCCAACGGAGATTTGTAGAAACCATAAATCTCATAAACGAATCACGAATGACCACGAATAACGAACGACAAATGACCAAGTCGTGGATGGGATGTGCAGTACCTTTAAAAGATGCTCTGATACCAAGTGATGTTTGGAGAGGAGAAGAGAGAATATGAGAAAGAGAAGAGAGAATATGATAAAGGAGATTGCAAGGGCTTGAAACCCTAGATTGTATCTCATGTGTATTTATATTGATATGTAATATACCCACAATTACTATTGTACCCTCATAAGATAAATAACAATAATAACTTTAACACTACTTTTGAGTTTGTACTGTGCGATTCCCAGATTCTAGAGTGGATTATCTTGTTTTTTTCTTTTTCTCCGACGTCGACGCCAAATTGAATTTTGAGTACAAAAGTCTCATTATCGAGATTCGACGTAATCCACATGTTTAAAAATAATTGGATATTCACATTATTACGACTTGATTGTTATTTTGCATTTTAATAAATTGATTGTTATTTTTGTATTTCTATTAAAATATTTGTGATAAATTGATAGTAGTTGATTGTTCAAATATTATTTAAAGCTTCCTAATCCACTCTGTCCTAAATTCCCATTTCCATATTAATAATATTTTCCTATAGGTCCTCATCCCGCGTTAGATAGTAGGTGGGAACCATTGTTTATATGAGAAGTTGGACTGGATGAAGATACTAGTACTGTGAATAAAAGTGACAGAACCAAATTACATTACTTCTTCCCTCGTGGATATCATTAGTAGTGTCAAAAGCATGTATCTATAGCATATATTCAGTGTGTGATGTGTTGTATCTCGCCGTGGTGCTACCTTTGTGTTTAATGGGTAATTTGCAGGCTTTTCCCTAACGTAGCTTCAAGTCTTTTATATTTTTCCTTGTGCAAATCTCTATTGTCCTCCCCCACACCTCCCCTCTCCCCTCACGCTCTACCAATAAGCTTACATTTCGGCCACTTTTACTATTTCTTACCTCCTTAACCAAGGTCATGAATATTTCTCTTTTTCATGTGCTAAATAATGATATTTGCTCATCGCTTTCCCATCTTTCACCTCATCCATGACCAACTTTACAAAACGTAAGGTCACATTGGATCGTAGAGTAGCAAAATAGTACAGACTGTACAACATACTTCATTACTTTGGCCATGCAAGTTGGACTCCTCTTGAAGCATAGTGGTCAGTTTATCTAGCTATTTTATACTGCACCTCCTTGGTTAATTTTGCTTGGCACTATTTCTATTATCATTGTATGAAAGCAGGTCTACAAATTTATGCCTGAGTCCACTTTTCAGTATTCAAATACCAATGGAGAGTCAATGAATAACGGGCCTCTTTCATTTTGTTCGTTGACTACAAGGATGCATTCATGATGTATAATATATTGTAGCAACGGAATGTTTTTTCCCTATGCTACCTAGAACAGCATTTTTTATTTATTTGTAGAGCAAGTCAAAAGGTTTAATGAAATGGGAAGATAGGGTAATGAAGGACCAGTTCAAATCTGACTTGACTTCAATTGGAGATTAGATCTACTTTGGGGCCAATCTTGAGGCATTGAGTTATTTGTTTATTTTTGGTGTAGTTGTTTGGGTGCATTTGTTTAATTATTTATATACATGGCACACATGGTTGATTTTTGCTATAAAGCATGGGCACCGGTACAACTACCCTGTACGGTATTTACTCGGTACGTTGATAAAACGATCTCTAAAAATCCATGATAAAGGTATTCTGTGTGTGTACAATTTGACATCTAAAATAACACGCAATCTCAGTCGCACGTCATTTGAAATGAATGATTTAGATTTAAATGCATACCAAATTTACATGTATGGATGTCAAAAATTTGAAATGCATGCTAATTAATACAAATTACTCTATCAAATCTGAACAATTTATTTCAAATGACGTGCGGCTGAGATTACGTGTTTTTTTAGATGTCAAGCTGTATATGTTACCTGATCCATATATATATATATATATATATATATATATATATATATATATATATATAAGAATTTAGAGATTGTCGTATCAACAGATTTTAGAGATTGTCGTATCAACATATATATATATATATATATATATATATATATATATATATAAGAATTTAGAGATTGTCGTATCAACAGATTTTTAGATTTAGTTTTTCTTAAATATAACTAAGTAATACTAATAAGTAAAACTAAGTCTAAATTTTTTCGTCATAGTCATCAAATAAATTTTAGTTTACGTAGTTTACTTAAAAGAAACTCTGATTTCTAAACAAAAAGTACAATAGCTATAGTTTTAAAGGCGGTGATAAAAAGAACCACAAATTACGTACGAAGTACTCACGATGTACCCAAAATTAAAATTTTAAATACAAGTAAACATAATTGTGGTACTTCTGGGGTAAGTACCTAAGGAATATAGGTACCCACTAAGTACCCAGTACATACACGCCTTCCTAGATGGAGTACCTATGCTTCATAGATTTTTAGTAGTAGTTATATTTAGTTCTTATAGGAGTAGTATATTTGGTTGGTTTGATTAGTATTACTTGATGGCCAAGTCTTGTATGGGTATTTAAACTCATGTAAGGCTTGGTATCAATTGAACGGAGATTAGTGACTTTTATTATAATTGTGATGAGATTCCTATTAAAAAACATGTCTAGAAAAGTAGCGTGCTTTTCATGATTCTCTCTTCTCCTTGTACTCTCCTTTCTCATATTCTCTCTTCTCCTTTTCGTTTTCCCTCCTCTCAAAAAATTATTTTTTGCCTATTTTTCATGATTTGTCGTTCGTTGTTCATAGTCGTTCGTGGTTTGTTTATGAGATCTAGGGTTTCTAGAGATCTCAAAATTCGTAGTTGATAGTCGTTGTTGGTTGTGAGATCTAGGATTTTTATAGATTTCTATTGGTTGTTCGTTATCGATTGTGGTTCGTTATGAGATCTATGGTTCCAGAGATCTCTTCTTTCTATTGCATCTGCAAGTATGGTGGGAACTGAATATTCTAGCGAGGTTAATAGTGCTGGTGGTAGTGCCGGAGGTGGTCCTCCTTCTACTGTTATTCATAATGATGAATTATAAAAATCGATTACAGCGGTGAAACTCAATGGTGCAAACTACATTGCATAGTCCAAGTCTATCAAAGTAGTGTTAAGAGTAAAGAAGAAGTTGAAGTTTTTGACGGAAGAACTCCCGCCTGAAACTTCGCTGAGTATGAGGATTGGATGAATGTCGATGCATATGTTATGTTGTGGTTGTGGCATAGTATAGAGCCACACATCGGCTCTAATATTTAGTGGTACGGGTCCTTCAAACATATTGGCATCTCTGGAAGAATCATATTTGCAAAGGCAGAATGCGGTCCGTATCTATGAGTTGTAGAGTTTTTGTTTAATACAAATCAAAATGGAAAGCCTGTGAATGAATATCTGGCTTCAAAGAAGGCTTTGTGGGAGGAGCTATTACAATATCATCATGTTACTACTGATTTGAAGGCTCAGCGACAGAAGGAAGAGTTTTATATTTCACTTAGCCTAGCCGGCTTGGATCCTATGCTTGAACTTTATAAGGCTCGGGTCTTGTTGGAGAGCAGTTACCTATTGTGGCAGCTACTTTTTTCATTTCAATCGTTTCTTTTTAGGACAGAGTTCTATGGTGCCGAGTAATGACTCTTCAGACTGAAGTTACTAGTGCTACTGGACGTGGTGGTGGTCATGGTGGTAGAGATGATGCTCGTAGTTTTGGTCGAAGAGGTGGTCGTGGTGGTAGATACAATGGTCGTGGTAGTGGCGTGGTTGTGGTGGTGGTAGTGGCCGTGGTTAACCACGGAAGTGTAATTATTGTGGAATGCTCGGTCACATTGAAAACTATTATTAGGACAAGTAGGGTATATCAGAATATGTGCATCAAGTGCATGATGAGAATATGTAGTCCTAGGTCACCACTTTTGCTCCTATATATGATAATTCCAGTTTCAATCAGGCTTCAACATCCGATACCTCATCTACATTTGAACAGATCCTCCAGAAGTTGAATGCGTTTGTAGTACCACCTCCCAACCTACTGCAACCATGACACATATAGTTAATCATGCTTTTGTGACAACCTAGTCACCATCCACCTGTTGGATCATCGACCCAGGAGCAAATTCTCACATGTTTGGTATAAACTCTCTTTCATAATCGTATTCCTATAAAACATAATATTATTTTGGCTA
Source organism: Iris pallida (assembly GCA_029216955.1). Lineage (NCBI taxonomy): Eukaryota > Viridiplantae > Streptophyta > Magnoliopsida > Asparagales > Iridaceae > Iris > Iris pallida. Next base: position 142,720 of record JANAVB010042420.1, on the reverse strand, counting down.
ATGGGTCTACTCGTTCTATGCTTGAAAAATGTGTCATTCATCCTACTCAATCATTGTCGTTGTTTGATTTATTATGTGTCTAATTTTCCTTCTATTTGTTATCTGTGAGCTAGTTAACCAAATCTCTTCAATGTTTGTAACATTTTCTTCCAATTCTAGTATTTTCAGGATCTCAGGACAAAGAAGATGATTGGTTTAGGGCATGAAAGAAATGTATTGTATTACTTGGATTTACATGGAAAGGCTTTTACTTATATTTCTATTTCTCCGTTTCTGTGACATTATCATTTGGGCCATTCGTCTTGGACTAAGTTGCGTCAACTTGTTTCTAGTTTGAGTTATGTTTCTGTTCTTGAATGTGAGACTTGTCAGTTAGACAAGCATTATCGTAGTTCTTTTCCTCGTCATGTTGAGAGTCTTTAGTTGCAGTCTTTCGAACTTGTTCATTTTAATATTTGGGGTTCGTTTAGAGTCAAAAGTCTGAAAGGATTTCAGTATTTTGTTATTTTTGTTGATGATTATTCCAGAATGATTTGATTTTATTTAATGAAAGAAAGATCTGAGTTTCTAAATGTGTTATCTACCTTTTTATAATGAAGTTTATGTTCAGTTTGATAAACACAAGAATTTTGCGTTCTTATAATGCTTTGGAGTATACTCGATCTTCTATGAACATTTTCTGTGTTGATTGTTGCATGATTCATCAAATCAGTTGTGTCTACACCTCTCAGCAAAATGGTATACCCGAACGCAAATATCGACACACGATATGGCTCGAACTCTTATATTAAATATGCATGTCCCTAAACAATATTAGATATTATGTCGTTCTTACTGCATGTTATCTAATTAATCGCATGCCATCAGCTATATTAAGTAACCATGTTCGATTCTCCATGTTATATACAAATGCCACTCCTTTTTTTCTTACTTCCTCGAATGTTTGTTGTTGCTTTTGTTCACAACTTGGAACCTAATCGAATCTAAGTTGGCTCATCGTTCTCTGAAATGTGTCTTTATTGGCTATCCTTGTACTCAAAACGGCTATCATTGTTACAATCCACGGTCACACAAGTATTTATGATAGTGCATATGTTATCTTCTTTGAGTCTATCCCTTTTTTTCCCATCAAAAGGCCATCTTATTCCATTTTTATCAGATTTAGTATCTTCTATACCATTTTCGGTCATTCTTGAATCAGTTTGTCTCCATTCCTCCTTTACAGGTTTATCAGAGATCAAAGAACAGGCCAATGGTTCTGTAGAATTCAACCCTCAACCAATCAGTTTCTGTGCCTGCGATTTCTGCTCCCATCACCACAGATCCAGATATTATTCATATTGCTCTCAGAAAAAGTAAAGCATTTCATTTCTAATTATGTTTTCTTACACTATGCGTCTTTATCTTTTCATGCATTTGCTGTTTTATTTCCTTCTATTTCTATTCCCAAAACTTATAAGCAAGATATATCATTTTCTAGTTGGAAAAGTGCAATAGATGAGGGGATGTGTATTTTATATCAAAGTCAGACTTGAGAGCTTACATCAGTTCCTATTGGGAAGAAAGTTATAGATTGTAGATGGGTGTACACTGTTAAGTATAATCTAGATTGTTCACTTGAGCGGTTCAAGACACGGATGGTTGCATAAGGGTATACCCAGAGTACATATGGTGTGGATTATATAGTCTTTCTCTCTAGTGGCTCGCCTAAATTCAGTTCGGATTCTTATCTCTGTGGTGGTTAATCGCTAACGGCCTATGTGTCAGCTGTACATGAAGAATGCCTTCTTCAATAGTAACTTATAGAAGGAGGTTTATATGGATCAACCACCGGGGTATGTTGTGGCAAAACTCGTATGTCGCTTGAAGAAAGCATTATATAGGCTAAAACAGTCACCTCGAACTTGGTTTGACAAGTTCAGTTCAGTTTTCATTCGGTATGGATTTTGGTGCACCACATTAGATCAATCACTATTTTGCCAGCAAGTATTATCGTGTTGATTGTTTATGTTAATGATATCAATATATCTGGGAGATTGTTTATGTTAATGATATCAATATATCTGGGAGTGATCATGTTGGGATTGTAGACTTTAAGGCCTAGCTTAGTCGTCAATTTCATACTAAGGATTTGGGTCTTCTTCGACATTTTCTTCAAATTGAGGTTGCTCGATCTAAGAAGGGCATATATCTGTCGCAGCGCAAATATGTTCTAGATTTGCTCTCAGAGACTGGGATGTTGGAGTGTCGGCTAGTTGAGACTTCTATGGATTATCATAACAAGCTTGATGCTAACAGGGGAGAGTTATTTGAAGATGTTGGACATTATAGACGGTTTGTTAGAAAACTTATATATCTTACTGTTACACGATCAGGCATCACCTATGTAGTTGGAGTAGTTATTCAGTTTATGCATGTCCCTCGACAACATATTGGGAGGCTATCTCCCGCATTCTACGATATTTGAAGGATGCACATGGAAAGGGTGTAGAAGCATGAAAAAATTATTATAAAATGCACTACAAGCAGAGATAAGAAGCGCAGCTCCTACAAAAGAGCGGACTATAAACTACTGTGTATACCAGACTGGCGCAGTCATATAACATGGCTCATCGCTTAAGGAAAAAGTACAAAGTATTGAAAAAGCGCACAAAAAAGATTGTTTTCATTGATATTCATGTTTACAAAACAGTGGAAGTCTATTAAAGATTTTTCATTTTGGTATTCATGATCACATAGAGAAAAATCTATCTATAGGGTTGGGCCTACATTAAACTGTCTAAAACCGCAGCCTGCGCGGCCTTAACCTTGTCTTCTACCATATAGATTAGTCATTGGTAGCCGGCATTTACCTTGTCTTCGGTCATGTGAATCAGCCGAAGACAGCCTGTGCAGCTCCCCTGCACAGCTCCTAGGTGTTGATCGAATAGGGTGTGGAATGGCAATCAATACAAACCCCATATTCAATATCTTGGCACTCGATGTCGTCTTGGGGTAAAATACAGCTAGCACGCTGCATGAATGGGGACAACTCCGTCCATAGTCAGTTGGTTCATCTCAGAGACTCCTTCATCAAGCTCGCCACTTCTTGGAACAAAGAGAACTACGATCCTAGCCCATGACTGGCACGATTCTGCCAGACTCGCCAAGAAAAAAGTTCGTAGTCATCGGGGTACAGCATCGTCTCTGGCATGAAGTGGGGGAGAGGGATGCACGAGTTATGCCCCAAAAACACCTATAAATAACACCTCTATTTATAGGCCGTGCGCGGTCAAAACCACACACCAAGTGACATCCAGTCAAAAGCTCCAAAATTAATAGGATGAACCTTGTGTTTATGGCAATGAATCTCATTTAATGTTTTGACTAAGTCTTTAGTCAAAGTCATCACTTCTCGAGCCCTATGCAGAGGTGGAATTTTGGAAGTTTTGACCCAAGTGACTCTAAAAAGTGCTTCCCCTAAAAGCGCGGTCTACTGGAGCACGAAGGCCTCAAAATCATGGTCTCCTAGAACAAGAGCCCCCCAAAAGGCGCAGCTACTAAAAAGCGCAGTCTTGCGAGCACCCCAAGCTGTCACTTCAGCATTTATGGTATGCTTACACAGATGTCAGATGTCAGTTATCAGTTGTCAGCTGTCAGTGGCTAGATGTCAGATATCAGCTAACAAATACTCGTTGTCAATTCAGCCAAAGAAGTACGGTCTTCAAGGAACACAAAAGCGCAGTCACCCTGGTGCTCCAAAGCGCAGCTTCTGTAGCAGAGATCAAACAAGCGCAGCCTCTATGATGCCTCCGAGCGTAGCTCTCGTAGTATCCATAAAGCGCAACACTTGTCGAAGGATGCCACGTGGCCAGCAAGGGCACGGTGCCTCTCAGATACAATCAAATCTATTCTATTTTAACAGAATGAGATCTTTGAGCAATGTGCACGCGCCATGTGTTATTGACTCGGTCATGTTTATGAACGGGTGCCAACCACCCAAGATCTCAGCAACAGATGAATCTTAACAACTGCCACGTGTCGGCTCATCCACAGCCCAACAGTGCAGTTACAACAGATTCAGTTCTATCTCCAAACGCGCGACGCTCCTACGCGCCAAAAACCCATGTGCGCATCACATATGCGCGCATGGGTAGTTCATTCTATCAGCCTATAAATAGAAGGAGTCTTCCTTCATTTATCTTGATCGGCCTGATTATCCACACACATGCATCCAGAGAGTCAGAGCAAGTCCTTCTAGTCGTCAGATCGTCAACGGAGTAAAGGAACCACTACAATGTTCGATCTCCATCGACACACTTTTCCAGAATCAACTTGTACTTGGATCTTCTATTTAGAGTTCTTTTGTACTGTTTCTCGTTTGCAATAAAAAAATGTATTCAACTTTTGTCCATGGCGAACAAAGCGTTTGTTGTACAAATCTTCAAATCTGCTATTGAAATCAGATCAGAGATTCTGGGCAGATATAGGATTCTTCTTTTTGGTAAACTTGAACCCTACTTTAATTTCAATTGTGAACTTTGAATACCACTTACAATTATTTTTTGGCAGATTATTGACTATTATTGCTTCATTATTAGGTTTCTGCAAATATCATACTATTGATTGTGACCCAGTTAGATTACGATACAGGTCTGTGTCCACAGGGATGTGTATATGGCTAGTGGTACGTGCACTTGTAAGCAATGTAAGAGTGTGAATATGGGAAACCTTTTCAGTAATATGTTTAATTGGACTATGTTTAGTGTGAAAAAGAATTGATTAGCACATGCAAGTAACAAAAAGAATGAGAAGAAACTATTTTAGTATCACGGGTTTACGCCAATAGCTTTGTAATGAGAACCCAACATCATGTGTAAACAAGAAAAGTATGATAGCTGATACAAACTAGAATAACAAAATTGTCCACTTTCCTCAGCTACTTTCACAAATAAGCAAATGGTTGAGCTGTTTTTAATTGGAATATTAATCACTTGCGAGGAATGATAAGACTGACAATATAGGATTTCTCTTCAGTATTATGTTTAGCTGGTATATTTTTATTGTGAGAATGGATTAGTTTATTCCAGTCTTAATGCTCACTTAATTCATTGAAGTTGCAAGACATTCCTTAGAAGGCGGGAGCTGGAGCGGGGGAGCGCGACTACTTAGAAGAGTCTAAAGTTGGGAGCTAAAGTTGGAAGCTTGGTGGGAGCGTTCGCTAATAATTTTTTTATGTTTATTAATTATTGTTATCAAAATTTATAGATATCTTAATATTTAGGGTTATTTACACTAACACCCCCCTATACACGGACCTTCTCTAGTTTGAAAATAAATACATCGACACCCCCTATGTGTTGTTTTAAATACACGGACCACCCCTAAGCTTTATATTATGTAAATGATTTTACATTGACCACCCCTACTTTAAAAAAATATAAAGGGTAGGGGGTGTCAATGTATTTATTTTTAAAGTAGGGAAGGTCCGCTTAGTAAACATAAAACATAGGGGGTGTCAGTGTAAATAATCCTAATATTTATTAGAAATTATAAACTTCGGTTCAAAGTTATAGAGAGATTATTCGCATGGTAATTTTCATGATGTCAATATAAGTAATCATTAGTTTCTTCTTATTTGATAAACGTATATTAAAAATTCTCCAACTTTCTTACCAAAATTTATGTCCTTATATAAAATTTAGGTCTTGTTATGGGAAGCGCTCATGTCGCCGCGGAAACGCACTCCCATCGCCACAAAAAAGAGCTCCCGTTGCCGGGGAAACGAATTCCCAAGTCGCTCCTAATTAAGAAGTGCCGAATCGAGGTTCTTACTGAGATTCGTTGGCCTCCTAAGATATTATGCCTTCTAAGAGACATTGACTTCTCTTGCACAATCGGTATAGTTCCACTCCTACGTAGTAGCCTTGATGTCCATTCTGACTTGTAGTCAATTACACCTTTGACTTGAGGTCTTAATTTGTTGGTATAAACTGGAACTGCTATCAGACTCCATCGGGTCTGGTTGTGCTAGTACTGCAGCCATATCTGTAAATCCTACGTGCCAAAGTGTTATTCCAAAGTTCCATGGTTTAAAGTATCGGCCGATACCGATCCGATACGGCTGATACCGATACGGTTTGGCATGTCCCGATCCGATACCGACCGATACCCGATACTGACCGATACCGACATTGGGGGGTCTCTTTTCCGGTCAATTCGGCAAAGAAAATTAAACGAAAAAGACAAATCAGCAAGAGTTTAAAGTATAATAAGGTTGTAAAAGCATGTAAAAGAAGAAAATTAATCTATTGTATGTAAACCAATCGTAAGGGTGGCTACTATTTATTTAATCTCGAAACTACTAAGAAATAACACTGAAAATACTTAAAATTATGCCTAAATGTATAAAATATATATTTTTAAATGTAAATATTTTTTTAATAATTATTTGTTTTCCGATACCAAAAAAATCCGATACTCCGATCCGAAACCGCCGATAGTACCGATATCGCCGATACCAATACTCATAGGAATAGTCCGATACCGATAGTGTGAACCTTGTTCCAAACACTACTAATATAAAATTCTGGTTGGATCTAGGTTTTATATATAGAGACATTTCTCACACATTCACGGTAAAATTTGAATCTGGATGAGATCTAGGTATATCACTACAATTTATACAAAAATAATTAAAAACTTGTATATCTGTATACATTATCTCTAATTGTTTGCATCGAGATCTGACCGGAAAGAATTTATGTGATCCAGACTGTACTTTTTGGAACCCCCTGCCCGCCTAAAGCTTAGTCCACGTCCAGATCTGGTAAACTGGTTTGGTTCCAGTGCCAATGCCATGTTCTTGCCTTCTTGGGTCTAGATAACAACCCTATTATAGACTAGACTTATACACTAAATTCTGGTAGTTTTTAAATCAAATATATAAATGTAAACGAAAGTGGCAGTGTACACATTGAAGACAATCTTATATCTTCTCCACAATACAAACTCATGTGAATCAAGGGGAATGTCTGCACTTGTAGTGGCTTGCACATTGATTAGCCTAAAACATGTGAGGAAATTCCTAAATGATTTGCCACAAAATAGTGTCCAAGACATCTTGGTGCATTAGCTTTTTTAGTGAAGCGCTTGATGCAATAACGGCATTTTGATCCTGATCATTATCCTACAATTAAGACTTTTTATTAAATAGAAAGCATTTGATTAAATAAGTTTTTTTTATTCAAGTCTTTTTTGGTAGCTGTAAGTTGTTTTTGCTACTGGTGGTTTCCTCTTTCTGGTTTTTTATGTCAGTTTACCTTGTCTGGAAAAAAGCAGAGGCTCGTGAACTGGTGGAGCACTTTGTGGAATTGCCTCCTGAACTGTGTTCGTTAAAAATATTTGGATTTTCTAAAGATGTAGGCAGTTCTTTGTCTTTGTTTCCTTCTCTGATACATCGGCTAGAAAATTTACTAGTGGCTGTGGAGCTGAAAGATGTTTTATCAGCATATTTTCCTGAAGGCACTGAAATTAGAGCCGACTGTGTGAGTCCTCAACCAGATGAATTTTTGCATGATCTAATAGTTGAAAATATTATGTTATTGTGAAAGTTGAAATGAATTGTAACTGGATGAATCTTTGTTTCAGATCCTTGAAGCCCTGACAACAGAGAAATGCCTGGAACGATTTTCCCTTGAAAGGTTTGAAGTCCTGGGTGATGCTTTCCTGAAATATGTAGTTGGTCGGCATAGTTTCCTTTCATATCAAGGGCTAGATGAGGGGCAGCTGACTGAAAAGCGTTCAAGTATTGTGAAAAATTCACATTTATGTGAGATGGCCATTAAGAATAATCTGCAGGTAACATTTTATTTTTTCAAGATAGTTCGAAGATATGTAGGTGTTTTCTGTTTTGAGAATTTTGGACCACACTGTTTATTTCGTGTTTACATCTAGTGCTTTTGATATTCAGTTATGGGCATGTCTTTAGAAATTGCACGGTATCAATACGATCGTACTGTATTCGAGCTTGGTTCCGATTTTAAACTGAATGATAACATAATCCTTGGCAATACCTGAGGCTTTCGGTTAATGTAGTTTTGGCCAATTTCATTATTCTCCTAAAAGAAAAAGGCTGCAAATTGACCAAACTTATGAGACTCCCCAAAACTTCTCAAAGCTTCTAAAAGTTTTCTGAAATCGACTGGAATACTTTGAAAGTTTCCAAAAGTTTTCAAGATTGGCCAAAACTAGGCTTTTCAAGATTGGCCCATAATGGCCAAAGGTGGCTGGAACTTTCTGAATTTTTGCTAAACTGGTTGCAGTACGTTTTTTCAACCCTATATATAGTAAGTTGCACAAATGAAGAATTATGTTTTTACAATTTCATGTAGATGATGCAATTATTCACTAAAACCAACAATAATGTGTGAATTTATGTTGAATAAGATTTTTATGATTGTTGATATTTCCACAAGATTATGAAGGTGGTTGCAATAGTACTCTTACTTCAAACCTGTGACTGTTCTCACGTTAACTGAAGAATATTGTTTCGTGCTGTTTGGTGACCACTGTGACCAAATGCTTTAAGCAATTAGTGGTAGCCCAACAATGTATATCAAGCCAAATAGCTCGCATGACCACCCCCATGAAGCTTGCTGCCTATCCTTCATTACTGCAGCATCCCTCTAAATAGATCACATAGATAATTAAGAGGGTTGTGGAAATTGTTTAGTGCAAGGTTACAAACCTTGCGCTCTAGGAGTCTGATGCTCTAAATTATGTCTTCCTATCACTTATCATACAAGTCATTTCAAGAGCATGTAGATTATGTTGATAGTCCCCGTGATCTTATCAGTCTGCTGTCATTCCTCAGCAAGCAACCGTTTCCCATTTTCATACTCTTTCTTTCATAACATAAATATCATTATAGAGTCTTCTGGTGTGGAAGAAAAATGGTTCGTGACAATGAAATGTACTCCCGACATAAGAGAGAAAATCAGAAATAACTTTTGTTTCATACTGCTATCTTGATACAAGATCTTTTATGTTGAAGACTTAACATACTTAAACCATTTTTTTGTCTGAGATCAAGGCAATCAGTCTCATTTTTGGTAAGATGTAATGTGTGGATACATAAAAATTGCAAAAGTTGTCACTAGACATATAATGATACATCTGCTAAATACCTTAATACAATAAGAATGAATTTCTTTTTGTTGAAAGCACTTTGCTATTTGTTACGTATTTCAGGTCTATATACGTGATGAATTATTCCATCCATCCAACTTCTTTGCATTGGGCCGTCCATGTAAAGTAGTTTGTGATGTGAATACAGAATCTATCATACATGGTCAACGAGGAACTGATAATACAGTAGATGGAACAGATGCCAGTAATGTAAAATGCACCAAATCTCATCGTTGGCTGCATAGGAAAACAATTGCAGATGTTGTGGAAGCCCTTGTTGGTGTATTTCTTGTTGAGGGTGGGTTTAGAGCTGCAATTGCATTTCTCCAGTGGATTGGTATACAAGTTGGCTTTGAGGTTTCCAATGTTTATAAATTCCTCGACGAGAGCAAGAGCAATTTGTCACTCAGCAAGAGCATAGATCTTGATGGACTTGAGAAGTTGTTAGATTACAGATTCATGCATAAAGGCCTCCTTATTCAAGCTTTTATTCATCCTTCTTATAACAAGCACTCAGGAGGATGCTACCAGGTTTGTATCATACTAAATAAATATATGCAATTCTTTTATCAAGAAATGAAACTTGGTTTGCATGAGAATGTCCATTTGATTCTTTGGCTTTATTATGCCATAGCTCTTGATTCTTTACTAGGGGAGGTTGGAGTATTGCTCCTTGATTGAATGATTTTTGACACTTCTCCATTTGGCTCAGTGAACTTTATAAGAAGAGAGAAAGGAGAGAAAATAAGAGAAGTGAATGCAACGGGATAAAACCCTAAGTTGTATCTCATATGTATTTATATTAATATATTATGATAAATACATCCACAACTACTTGACTGTAACCAAATAAGATAGACTTATGACTCTGATATCCCACCTCAAGATGGAGCATAGAGATCCGACATGTCTGGCTTGCTACAAAAATCAGGAAATTAACTACAAGCAAGTGGTTTGGTAAGGATATCACCCAACTGATTCTCAAGCCGAACATGTGGAGTGACAATAGGTTTCTTTACCAATAAATCACGACAATCCACATCAATATGCTTAGCCCGCTTATGAAATATGGGGTTACTTGATGAAAATTATTGATGTCTCCGTAAGGATATGAGCCATAACCCATATTTATTGAAGAATAGACCACACTCACATCATCTCAGAAGCTGTATGAGCCATAGCATGGTATTCAGCCTCTGTACTAGAACATGCTACAACATTTTGCTTCTTATTATGTCACGTCACAAGATTATCCCAACAAAGGTACAATATCCAAAAGTAGATATCCTACTAATCCGACTACATGCCCAATTGGTACTACTGAAATCCGTCGCTGTGAGAGTCTTTGATGGTTTATACGACAAACTTTTTATTAGTGCACCCTTTAAGTATTGCAAAATATGCATTGTGACTATAGAGGAGCCTGCATAAACTGACTAACTACTCCAACTGCATATGTGATATTTGGTCGTGTAATAGTAAGGTGGATAATCTTTCCAACAAACCCTTTATTGGTGCACCCTTTAACTATTGCAAAATGTGAGATATAGCTACTCATTGTGACTACAGAGGAGCCTGCATAAACTGACTAACTACTCCAACTGCATATGTGATATTTAGTCGAGTAATAGTGAAGTAGATAAGCTTTCCAACTAGTCGTATGTACATTTTTTCAGATCTTCAAATAAGTCCCCCACGTCAACATCAAGTTTGACATAAGAATCCATAGAAGTATCAACAGGCCGAGAGTCCAAAATCTCTCTCTCTGAAAGCAAGTCCAAAACATATTTATGCTGCAACAGATAGTCAGATACACTTCCATCTTAGATCGGACAACCTCGATTCCAAAAAATAGCAAAGAGTACCTAAGTCCTTAGTATGAAACTAACGACGAAGGTAGACCTTCAAGTGGAAAATACCAACTTAGTCACTCACAGATATAATAATATCATCATCATAAACAATCAATACAATAACACCTCATATAAAATATCAGCTAAACACCGAATGATCCGACTTAGTGCGCTGGAAACCATACTGAATGAGAACTCAAATGAACTTATTAAACCAGCTTGAAGAGATTGTTTTAGCCCATATAAAGTCTCTTTCAATCGATACACTAGATTATTACTACAATGCGCAACAAATTCGGGTCATTGATCCATATAAACCTCCTCATGTAAGTCGTTGTGCTAGAAGGCATTTTTGATGTCCAACTAATAGATAGGCCAATAACGATTAACCACTGTGTAGATAAGAATGCGAACAAAATTCAGTCGAGCCACAAGAGAATGTCTGGGTATATCCTTTTGCAACCAACTACGCCTTTAGATACTCAACAGAACCATCTAGATGATACTTAATAGTACACACCCACCTATAACATACTATTTGCTTCCTAATAGAAAGCGAGATAAGCTCCCAAGTTTGATACAAAGCATACGTCTTAGAAGATGACAATTATAAGTGTTAGGAATAGAAACAGAATACAATGAGACAACAAAAGCATGTAAAGAAAGAGAAGCGCGATGTAAGAAAACATATTTTGAAATGTGATACTTCGTGGTACAACTATGACTACTTTTCCTGAAGCAATAGAAAGATCATCTGAAATTGTGGTGGAGGGAGCTGGATCGTCAAGTATGGAAGATGATGTGGTGGGGGTTAAATCACACAAAACAACATGTTTGTCCGTAGATCTTTGGTAAACTAGTAAGGGAGGAGTAGATATAGAAATGGATTCATAAATTACCGAAAGTGCTATGAAAGATACCAAATCTGATTTGAACGGAAGAAAATGGTCTCCTGAAGTTAAGAAGTAGACTCAAAGAATGTAACATCTGCACGAACATAATATTTACGTGACCGAGGACTATAACAATGATAACATTTTTGAGTTCGAGGATAACTAAAGAATATACACTTGATAGATCGAGGAACCAATTTGTCTCGATCAGGCTCCACATTGTGAACAAAAACAACACACCCAAACACACAGTGAGATAAAGTAAAAGAAGAGACACCTAGATATAAAATGGAGAGGGGGCTTGGTTATTAAACAAAGATAATGACATGCGATTAATCAAACAATATGCAGTAAGAGCTGCATCTGCCCAATACTGTTTAAGGACATGCATATTGAACATAAGAGTCCGAGTTACATCTAAAAAAGGAGTCGGTGCTTGCGTTCAGCTATACCATTTTGCTAGAGGTATGGACGTAACTAGACTGATGATTAATGTCACGACCACCCGTCGTGTCCCCTCCTTGTCGGCGGCCTTGTCTTTTATATGTGACCGTCGTCCATCCATCCGCTTTCGCCCGCCATTGCCGACCACCCGTCGTGTCTCCGCCCAGCTATGGATCCCTTGCCTTGTCGCCGAGATGGAATCCTCCTTCCTCTTCGTCAACGAGAGTTGTCATCCGCTTGGAATTTCCGCCTAGGTTTTCTCCTAGGGTTCCGCCTAGGGCTTCTCCCATCGCAAAAATTTTATATATATATATATATATATATATATATATATATATATATATATATATATATATATATATATATATATATATTGATTCATGAAAATTGATATTGTTGATTAGATGATCTCGAGATCTAGACAGCGTATCGCGATGATGCGACGTAGGTTGGGTTTGGCCACGTACTCGTATCCCAAAAAAGAATGAGCGGGTCGTGACATATTTATATCCACAAGTGGACATATAGCGTGTCGGGTTCCCGCTGGAAGCACCTGACGCTAACTATTCACTTACGCAGAAAGCAATGGGAACTAGCCACGTGGCTAGCTATATTTATCATAGACATTATGTTTAATCATGTGGTCAGCCGTTGACATTTACGATAGACATTAATTCTGATCATCAGCCATCAAGACAATAATGATACTTAATGTCTAATCATGCAGTCAGCCTACTTCACGCAGATGACAGGATGTCCCGAAGGATGAGAAGACCTTTGATGGGACTACGTATCTTTCATTAATGAAGGTGGCTCGCGCATGCTACCTTACTAGCAAATTCCAACCGCTAGAATAATCTGCTTTGTTCATGAGCTTTCCGTGACAGGAGTGACTTTTTCTCCTTTGTTGGCTTCCCGCGGTGGGAGCAACCTGATGACCTTATCGGATTTCCGTGGCAGGAGCAACCTAATGACCTTATCAGCTTCCCGCGACGAGAGCAGCCTAATCCCGCGGCGGGAGCAGCCTAATGGTCTTCTTAGGGAAAATCTTCATATGCTTTCCGCAAAAGAAGAATGTTCTTTTTTGCTCTTTTGAGACTTGTCACTTTTACGGATCTAGAAATATGAGCCTTATAAGATTCGAGAAATATGTAACTCTTTTTGGAGCTGAGTTTCCTTCAAATCAGTAGTACTCGAATAAGACTACAAGAGTTCTTCCCACAAAACCTTCTTCGAAGTAAATACTCATTAATAGGCTTCCTATTCTTATTTTTATTAAACAACAACTCGTACAACTCATTGATGTGGGTCACATTTCGCATGTGTGAATAAGACTCTTCTAAGATGTCCAAATCAGTTTGGAGGACTCTCACTACTGAATATTAGAGGCAATGTGTGGTTCCATACTATGCCACAACCTTGACATAACATATACATCTATACTTATCCCATCGTCATATCAGCTGACGATTCAGGCGGGGCTCTTCCACCAAAAACATCAATTTTTTTCTCGCCCTCAACACTACTTTGATAGACTTAGACCATACAAGGTAGTTCGTGGCAATGTAGTTCACGACATTGAGTTTTACTACAGTGTTTGCTTTCCCTAATTCTTTATTACTGTGACTAACAGTTCAAGGGTTGTTTGAACCACCACCACCACCACTAGTAGCTATGCTAAAAAATTCGGTCGCTTCTAGACTTGCAGATGCAACCGAAATACGATATTTCAGAAACCCTAGATCTCAAAAAGAACCACGACCAACAACAAACCAACTGAGATCTTTAGAAACCCTAGATCTCACAAAAAACAATGGGGTCACAAACTATTGTGCAACCATTAAGCAACATCCAAAAAAAATGAAGTGGAAAGGATGTACGATACTTTTCAAGTTGGCTCTGGTACCGAGTGAAATTTAGAAGAACAAGCAAAACATTGAGAGAGGAGGGGAGATGAGAAAATAAGAGAAGCGAGCAAGGGGATAAATCCTAAGTTACATCGCATATGTATTTATATTAATATATGATGATAAATACACCCACGACTACTTGATTGTACCCAAATAAGAAAATATGACTGACGTATGACTCTAAGAGGCTCTTTGGCTTATTATGCCATAGAAATGAATATGATTGAAATCCTATGATTCTACCTCTTCGTCTAGACTCTTTTGTAGCAAAAGTCAAGGTTGCTCCTTGATTGCACGATCTTACAAGCTTGTAAAGATAAAGCTTCCTAGTTTCCTACCTGACAACTGGCCTTCCAGTTACTATGGCAAGTCCCTCTATTCCCATTGCTTTTTAGGATTTCTGAACATATGTCTAGAGGATGATGTTAAATCTACAGCCAATAATAGAAACAAATTTCTTCCTTGAACTTTCTAATACTTAGTCCGTAACCAGACAGTAACATACCTACTGATGGACAAGGCTTGGATGATAATTATATTCAACTTGTTATGAAACTGCTGTTAGAGTGTGCTAAGAATGTCAACCGTGTTTCACAACTTTATGTTTCTTTTACTAACAACCTACCTTTCTTTGCAGAAATTGGAGTTCCTTGGAGATGCCGTCTTGGAGTATTTGATAACATCGTACCTTTATTCTGTTTATCCAGATCTAAAACCAGGTCAAATAACTGATCTGAGATCAGCAACCGTCAATAATAATTCCTTTGCACATATAGCAGTACGGAGATCCTTGGTTGAGTATCTTGTAAAAGATTCACCTAGTCTTGATCAAGCAGTAAACAAATTCAAGAATTATGTTCGTCTATCTGACGCAGCAAGGGACTTGGTTGAGGAACCAGCATGCCCAAAGGTACTGATCTTTTATTTGGAGCCCTCTTTCCTGTTCTGATTGTTTAAATAGGAGATTATAAGTTGCAACTCTCAATATCCTTGATTCAATCACATAGAAAATGCTATTTAGCAAAATCTGACACTCTTGGCTGTAATTTATGTTACACTCCAAGCTTCATAAACGATTTGAATGTCGTGATTCTGAGGAGCGGCATACTTAAGCACGGAAATTAGTAGAGCATATCAGCAGCGAAAAATATGGCACTGGTACTTGTAGATTTAGTAGTGAATTTGTTGGTTCCTAAACCATTGGAGTATGCACTGCTTATAGTGCCTCTTGCGTAAGTTCATTTGCAAAACTACACGGTTGTAAAGGAAACATTTCAGTCGAAAGCTTATATAAGATAGTTTCTACTTTTCTCATCATGTTGTTTCTCCTCAGTGGAAACAATTTATTTTCCTCAGCTAGTGGAAATTTGAAATAACTGAAAGGATTGTTCACTATATTACAAGGTAGAGAACTTTTTACAGTACCACCGTGGGGGTACCTATTATTCGTCGGCAGTACAACGCAAGCAGGGTCTCAGGCTGTGTGGACGTCCTATGCACTTCCTACAGAGTGCAATGAAACCAAGCTCAGCTCTGCCGAGCCAATAGGAAAGAACTGTCGGAGGCGGACAGTAGAGTATAGCCAAGAGGCTTTCGTCATCCGTAAATGACCTAAAGGAAGACCGTGCTCCGAACTGCACCGAGAGTTTTGTTTTAAGAACACTTTACCTTATCCCTTCTATTGAGCCATGTCTAGGTGGAATCGGCAAGATTGACCGAGGCCTGTCCGGCCACCGCCGAGGGGACAACCAGGCCAACCAGTAGGCTTCAAATCTATTTATGTTCGGGTTTAAAATTTTCAAATTTAGTGAGCTTGAGCTGCAATATAGTCCTCTTATTATTAGACATGAAAAGGTGGTGTCAGCATCACGTCTTTTACTATTGCTTATTTAAGTTAATCTGTTTAAGCTTAAAGCCTTCTGCTTAGACTATGTGCATCAAATCCATTTGTTCTTCCTACTGAACTTGATGTACTTCGGTTTTCAATGCACAATTTACTTTTAAGACGAGCTCAAATCATAAAGCAACAGAAGTTGAAGTGACCACTGGCCACTGCTGCCAACCTTTTTGTCTATGAGGGCCTCATGCTTGGTTTTTTTCCCCTCTAAATTTATAATGTGCTGTTCTCTTCCGTACATCTACATTCTCTCGTTATTTCTGCTTCAAAATTTTCAAGGATTGTGCAAAGTTTATTTAGGGACATAATTTTTGAAGTTATCGTGTTACAGGTACTCGGTGATATTGTCGAATCTTCAATCGGTGCTATACTTCTAGACACAGGATTCAACTTAAATTTGGTTTGGACCCTAATGCTCAATCTCTTGGAACCAGTTTTGAGGTTTTCTAGCTTGGACATTAATCCTGTCAGAGAACTCCGAGAATTGTGTCAGTCTTATGGTTTTGAGCTGGGACTTCCACAACCTGTGAAACAAAGAGAAGGCTATTACGTACAAGTAGAAGTCAATGTAAAAGGAAACCATAAAATGTATAGTGCTGTCAATAACAACTCAAAGGCTGCCCGGATAATGGCTGCACAAGAAGCACTTTGTAAACTAAAGGTATGACCATTTAGCTTCTTTTTTTCCCCTTAATTTGTTTGGATGTTGTAAACGTTTTTTTTTTTTCTTTCCCTTTTTCCTCTTATGTATACTAATGCAATCTCTGAAGAATCTCTAATTTAAGCTTGTTCACTGGTTTTCAAAAAATTCTGGAGCTTTAAGAAATTTTGGCTTTTAGAAAGGAAAGCTAATACATTATGACAAACTTGCTTTCTTTAGGACAACTCTTTCCTGATACAAGTGGATTTTCTCGTACTTGCAGTTAGTGTGAGCTGTTGCATACCTGCGATTAGTGGGATCTGTACTGTGAGGTTATGCTGATGTCTGGATTAGGGGTAGTTTACAAATGTGACAATTGTTGATAGATATATCCATATGCACTCCATCCTGTATTTCAGAACATGGCAATCAAATTGCATGATAACTAGCCTGTCTTGGTATTTATTGTATCTTACTATATTACACCTTGACCCAAGTATATTCGCTTTATCGAAAATATCCATATAGACATATTGTAACGACTCGTTTAAGTTTGGATGGGATTCCCTTTCTTTGTTACTGGAAAATGTTCAGAGGAATAATAAAGGATGGGGAATGGAGACCTGGGAAGCTACATATCACAAGACAATGCCATAACTGGGGGCTGAAATATCTCAAGGGCCCATCTATAACCAGGATTGGGAAGATGCCTGGAATGGCGCAAAATAGCTCAGAACAATTTACTATGCACTCTGTTATTGACCTAGTCAGACTGAGACAATACCCTAAAGTAGATGGTACATGGTAGTCTTTTCGGTGAGAAGTCTCTTCACTATGCACTAGTTCAAGATGTGTGCATGTCTATATAGTGCTACACCGAATAGACTTCTCACCAAGCAGCTTCACCAATTAGCGTTTACAAGTAGATCAGCAATGCCATCTGTCACTCGGACTCCAGGGTATTGACCACCTCTTCTTTAAATACAGCTACTCAGCATACATTTGGAAGCTTTGCAGACTAAAGCTGGGATTTAAAACTAGGTCTCGCAGGATAGAGGTGGGCAAAGAGAGCATGTACAACAATAGACGGTTTAAGATTTCTATCCTGATGAGAGAAGTCTTATATGATGCAGTATGGGAGTATTTGGAGGGAAAGAAATAACATAGACTTTTAGAATGAGGAACAACACAAAATGGTGATATGTAAGAGAATCCAAGAGGATGCTCAGAAAAAATCGGAATTCCGGTTCGATCAAACGGGAATTCCCGGTTCAAACCACTTGAACATATTTTAGGTGGGTTTAGACCGAATCATTTATAGTTATTTTGTATTTATCTTTTTATTTCTTTCTTAGTTTAATTAGGATTTATTTCTTAGGGCTTAAGTAGGTTATTGCCTATAAATAGTGACTTTGTAGCATAGTTTGCAGTATCGGTCGATACTGATCCGATACGGCCGATACGATACGGCTTGGCATGTCCTGATCCGATACTGACCGATGCCGACATTGATGGTCTCTTTTTCGGTCGAAAAAAGACCAATCAGCAATGGTGTAAAAGCATAGTAAGGTTGTAAAAACATGTAAAGAAGAAAATTTATTTATCGCATGTAAACAAATCGGTAAGGTGACTACTATTTCATTCAATTTCAAAAATACTAAGAAACACCACTGGAAATACTTAAAATTATACTTAAATGTATAAAATATATTTCTAAAATGTTAATAATTGTTAATTCTAATACCAAAAAATTCGATACTCCGATCCGAAACTGTGGATACCGTTGATCCCGGTACCCATAGGAATGGTCCAATTCCGATAGCGACGTCACCCATTTGACCAATGTCTTATGAAACATAGACAAGAATTCATAGAGAGAAAGAGTTGGACTTGGAAGTGTACTTCATATTTTTGGAAGATCTAACAACGTTGTACTGATATAAACATGGTACCAACGATGATGAAGAACAATCACAAACACACAAGATTTAACATAGTTTGACAATTATTTTCTTACATTCACGACTGCACATAAGTTATTTTATTATTTCGAGAGAGTTACAATTACAAAGATTGTTTATAACAAGGAATTAGGGCAACCACCGACTTAAAAAAAAATCAAAGTACCCTACTAATGTTCGAATTGAACTCATCCTACTCTTGTAGGGACATGTATGAAGAACAGATAGATAACTCTAGAGGGGGGTGAATAGAGTTTATAACGATAATGGCCAAATAAAAATTAACTCTTTTCACCAACAGTAAATAATTAGAGTAGTAAATGCGAAAATAAAAAGATCAAGAGAGCATACGCAAACACATCAGATTTTTAACATGGTTTCCCTCGTGGAGGACTAGTCCAGGCCTGGGAACTCTAGCTCAGGATTGAAATCCACTATTTGTGAAATAGCAGTTACATCCCGTGCCTTTTCTCAGAAGAGCACGTCAACTTCTTACAAAGATCGTTGTGACGAAACTTGAACTTTTCCAAGTGACTTATAACTTTTTGCACTCAAACTTCTAGTTGACTCACACTGAGCACCTTGGACGGTTGGAAAGTTTGATGGCTAAGTTGGATGGGAAGATTAGGCTCTTAGTATGTAGGCTATAGAAGAGAAGAGAGTGAGAAGATTGGATGGATTGAAATGAGAGAATTCAAGGCCTATTTATACTAGTTGGGATAGGCAGAATTCGGCCAGAATTCTGTGCCATGAATTCAAATTTTTGGCCGTTGGACAACTAGCATCTTGCAGTTCCTATAAATTAGGTCCTGGAAATTAGGGGACAGAGTTCAGCCCGAACTATGTGTGGAGGCATAGTTCGGCCCGAACTCTGTCTCCATGGGGACATAATGTTCAAAGGCAGTTGGGCTTGTTGGGCTGATTTGGCTTTTGGTTGAGTGGAGCTGTGAGGGATAAGTCTAGCCCTAAGATGCTCAGTATGACTCAACGTACATTTGCCTAGACTCAATAAAAGTAAAAATACAGACTCCAGAATACAAACAGCAGCTGGTCTAAAGTAGATGTTGTCGTCTTGAGCTGATATGATGAGTTGATTGATCTTGGATGTTGATAGAGCTTGATGTGTCTAGTTGGACTATGACAAATATTATTTTGTTAATTATCAAGATTAGGTTGACTGTAATCCAGTTTGGGTCAACAATCTCTCCCATTTTGATAATTGACAAAAATGTGATATTTGCATGTCGCAACATTCATACCTGGACACAGAGATAATAGCTCCCCCGTAAGTGAACATGTCGGCTCCTCCGTAAAGAGATATTACCTGTGACAAGTTCTAATCCAAGCACACAATATATATAGCTCATATTAAAGTGTTTCATATATCACATATATTTCTTCCCTTTTGACATTTAGCAAAATGAGATAGAAGCTCCCCCGTAGGAAAATAACCATGCAATCACATAACTAAGCTCAAGTCCAATATAAGAGATAACTAGTAAACAATCCAAATAAAAGCCATAAAGCATAATGTAGTACAAAGCATAGTGTTCAACTACATATTTTGGCAAATGTTTGATGAAAATCAAAAGTTTGATGAAAAAGAAACCATGAATGGAATAAATGGAATTGAATTTAGAAAAGTTTGAATTAACTAAGTTATAAATGAAATTAAACCATATAATAAACAAGGATTTATGATAACGACCATTACGATGAAACTGCCATGGGGTAGCTATAGGAGCCGGATCCCAGCTAGCGGTAGTCCGAAGACTAGTGCACCGTGTCGCTTAGGCTTTTACGCCTTGTTGTCAGAAGGACCCTTTCGGCTTGTACCCATAGCAAGGTCATCATAAAGATATGTCATAATCGATATTTATGCAGGCCAATTTATTTAATAACCTTTTCATCCAAAATTCCTAATTCACAACAAAGAAAATTGAAGCGCTCTTCGGCCAGTGGTTTGGTGAAGAAGTCTGCTAGCTGATGTTCAGTGTTTATGAATTTTAAATCTATAGTGTCGTGTTGTTGATGATCACGCAAAAAGTGGTGACGAATTTCAATGTGTTTCGTGCGTCAGTGACATATAGGGTTCTTAGTAAGGTTGATAGCACTAGTGTTATCAAAGAATATAGGTATGTGCATAAAAGATAAATGATAATCTTCTAGGGTTTGCTTCATCCACAAAATCTGTGCACAACAACGTCCTGCAGCTATATACTCAGCTTCGGTTGTAGAAAGTGCAACAGAGTTTTGTTTCTTGCTAAACCAAGAGACTAAGGCTTTGCCTAACAAATGACATGTGCCGCTTGTACTTTTACGATCGACTTTGCAGCCCGCAAAATCAGCATCCGAATAACCGATAAGTTCGAAGGATGTGGTTTTGGGATACCACAAACCGACTGTAATAGTACCCTTAAGGTATCGAAAGATACGCTTGACGGCGGACATGTGTGATTCCTTAGGACTAGCCTGATATCTAGCACACAGACAAACACTAAACATGATATCAGGACGACTAGCAGTTAGGTAAAGTAAACTACCAATCATACCTCGATACTTACGTTGATCAACAGGTTTGCCGCTTTCATCGGGATCCAGTTTGGTTGTAGTAGCCATTGGAGTGCCAATTGGTTTGACGTTGTCAAGGTCAAACTTCTTCAGCATATCCTATGTATACTTGGGCTGGTTGATGAAAGTACCTTGCGAAGTTTGTTTGACTTGCAATCCAAGGAAGTAGTTGAGCTCCCCCATCATGCTCATCTCAAATTCGTTCTGCATACACTTAGCAAAATCTTGGCAGATATTTTCATTAGTAGAACCAAATATGATGTCATCAACATAAAGTTGAACTAAAAGAATGGTGTCTTTAAAAGTTTTGATAAAAAGTGTAGTGTCAATTTTCCCTTTTGAAAAACCTTTGTCGAGTAAGAAATTGCTTAGGCATTCATACCAAGCTCTGGGGGCTTGTTTGAGGCCATAGAGCGCTTTCTTGAGCTTGAAAACGTGGTCAGAAAATTTGTGATTTTCAAAACCAGGAGGTTGTTTTACAAAGACTTCCTCTTTAATAAAATCATTCAGAAAAGTACTTTTTACATCCATTTGAAAAAGTTTAAAATTTTGAAAATTTGCAAAGGTACAAAGCATCCAAATGGATTCAAATCTTGCAACTGGAGCATACGTCACATCGTAGTCGATACCTTCCTCTTGGTTGTATCCTTGAGCTACTAGACGAGCTTTGTTGCGAGTGACTGAACTATCTTCATTTACTTTGTTACGAAAAATCCATTTAGTACCAATAATCGAATGGTTAGCTGGTTTAGGAACAAGTTTTCAGACCTGGCTTCTTTCGAATTGGTTGAGTTCTTCTTGCATAGCGGAATCCAAAATTCATTATTAAAAGCTTCTAAATTATTTTTAGGCTCAATTTGCGAAATGAAAGCAGTGCTAGCAATAGAATCTCTTAAAGATGATCGAGTACTTACTCCGCGTGATACCTTACCTATTACCAAATTTTCTGGGTGTGACGGCTTGAACTCGAACTTCTTCGGTAAGTCCTCCAAAGAATTGGCTTCAGGGGTGGTATTCATCGGCGTGGAAGTTGATGGTTCATCATCATCGTCGGTGATAGCCGTTGTACTATTTTCCTCATCAAAAGTCATATTAGTAGATTCTTCTACAATCATTGAGCGTTTGTTGAACACTCTATATCCATTACTCTTGGCAGCATAGCCAAGAAAAATACCATCGTCAGCTTTGACATCAAACTTGCCTAAGTTGTCTTTGGTATTTAGGATAAAACAGCGACAACCGAACACTCTAAAATAAGAGACATTATGAGTCCTACCAAACCAAAGCTCATAGGGTGTTTTCTTCGAAATAGGTCGAATAAGCATCCTATTTAAAACATGGTAAGCTGTACTGACAGCTTCTGCCCAAAAATATTTCGGAATGAAAATTTATTCAATATGACTCTAGCCATATCGCCAAGAGTCATATTCTTCCGCTCCATAACACCATTTTGTTGAGGAGTTCTAGGACAAGAAAACTCATGATCAAAATCATTTGTTTCACAAAACAATTCAAAATCAGAATTTTCGAATTCATCTCTATAATCACTTCGGATTCGAGTAATCATGTAGCCTTTTTCGTTTTGAACCTTTTTGGAAAAGATTTTGAAAACTGAAATAGTATCATTTTTGTTTGTAAGGAAGAAAACCCAAGTAAATTTTGAAAAATCATCTACAATAACAAAAGCATAGAGTTTTCCACCAAGACTAGCTACTCTACTGGGACCAAATAAGTCCATTTGCAGTAATTGCAAGGGTCTAGTAGTACTTACAGTGTTTATAGATTTAAATAAAGATTTGGTTGCCTTATTTAGTTCACATTTGGCACATACCGTGTCCTTCTTGAATGTGATGTCGGGCAGACCTCTTACTAGCTTCTTTGTCGATAGCCTGGATATAGTATCCACATTGGCATGACCAAGACGTTGGTGCCATAAAAGTCTTTCATCCTTGTGGACGTAGAGGCATCTTCCTGCACTGTTAGTATTTCTAGATAGATAGAAAATATAAATGTTATCTTCTCTTATCCCTTCAAAAGTAATGTCTCCAGTTGACCTATCATAAATGTAGCATTTATTCTTTCCAAAGTTAATATCATATCCATGATCAGCAAGATGACTTATGCTGAGCAGGTTATGCTTTAACTCGGTCACTAAGCAGACATCATTTATTACAGGAGAAGGAGGATAACCAATAGTGTCATTACCTATGATGTAGCCCTTTAAATTGTTACCGAATGATACATATCCTTCCCTCTTTATCGATAGTGATACGAAAAGATTTGCGTCTCCAGTCATATGTCGCGAGCACCCACTATCGAGAATTCACTTGCTTTTAGTTGAAGAAGGAAGGTCCACCTACATTACGAGTAGATGTGACCTTTGGTACCCAAGTTCTTGTGGGTCCTGAAATGTTAGTCTTCGTTACCCATGCATATAGATTAATATAAACTAATTTCCTAATTCTACACTGTGGTGAGATATGACCATGTAATCCACAGTATGTGCAAGTAGCATGCATATTTGTGTTAGGAGCAGGTTGATAGTGATGTCTATATGTAGTATGGTGATAGTTATGTGAAACAGCAGGATAGTGACTATGTGTAGCAGTAGGATAATAGTTATAACTATGTGCAGTAGCAGGATAATAGTTATGAGTAGGTTGAGAAAGATGTCTACGTGCATGTGGTTTACGTGCTGCATAGGAGTACGTGTACATATAAGCATGGTTACGTGTTGCATGTGGGTGACGTGTTTTACTATTATGAGTGGTCTGGTGTTTTGTTTGTGTTTTGTGACTGTGAAATTGGCTTTGAGGTTGAGCAACCTGTTTCTCCAATCTGATCTCTAATTTCTTAGAGACAGCATTCAGTTCATTGCACTTTGCATTCAGACCATCAATCTTAGCAATAGAGATCTTGTGTTTGTTCTTTTCTTCAGCAAGCTCTTTGTTGAGTGCTGAGATCTCATGTGTCTGCTTCTCAATAAGTATTTCGGCATCATGTAGGCTTAATTTAAGCTTGGATACCTCATCAGTGACTTCCGTGGGTGGAGTGTCCCTAACATTATCAAGTAAAGAAGAAAGATTATGAATCTCTATTTCATAGCCTTTGATTTTCTCCTTGGCATGCTTATATTTACTAATGACTTTCTTGTGATCATTTAGTAAGTCCTTAAAAGTATCGCCAAGTTCATCAAATGTAAAGTCATTAAGAGTTTCGTCAGTTACCTTATCGGATGTTGACATTAGGCAGACATTAGCAGTGTCTCGAGGAGAGTTATCTTCTTCCTCAGAATCACTGGCTTCGCTTTCGTGCCAAATACTAGTGTTGGCGTACTTTCGCGAAGAGGTCTTCTTGTAGGGCTTCTCATATCTGTTACCTTTCTTTGCAAAGGGACAGTCCTTTCGAACATGTCTAGTCTTTTTGCAGCCGTAGCAAGTTGGTTCTTCCTCGTCGTCTTCTTGTTGTTCCTTCTTCTTTCGATTGAAACGAAGGAACTTCTTGAAGTTACGGACTAGAAGAGCTTGATCATCACCTTCTGAATTGTTGTCGTCAGTCTTTTAGGAGCAGCCCTTCGACGATGAGCTTTTAGGGCAATATCTTTTGCCTTTGGAACAGGTTCGTCGAAGTCTTTGAGGTCGAGCTCGTGGGTCATCAGCTTTCCCATTAAAGTTTCCATAGACATTTTGGTAAGATCATTGCTTTCTATAATTGTTGTTACCTTAGGGTTCCAGATCTTCGGTAGCCCCCTGAGTAACTTGCGGATCTTCTCATAATTGGAGTAATCTTTGCCAAGAGATGACAGGGGATTGATGACGTCAAGGAACCTTGTGAATATTTGAGTGATCGTTTCATTCGGCTTCATCTTGAATGCCTCGTATTCTTGAGTCAGACGACTGATATTGGATTCCTTGACTTGAGTGGTTCCTTCATGCGTCACTTCTAGAAGCTTCCATACTTCGTGCGAGGTGGTGCATGTCGAGACCCTGTTAAATTCAGCCCTGTCTATTGCACAAAAGAGAGCATTAATAGCTCTAGCATCTAGACTCGTCTGTTTCTTCTCCTCGTCGGAATACTTGTCGTTGGGTTTTTCGATAACATCTCCCTCGACAACTATTCTGGCGGACTTTTTGTAACCATCAGTGACAATAGTCCACAGGTCAAAGTCTAGAGACTTGAGATAGAAACTCATCCTAGTTTTTCAATAGGTGTAGTTGGTTCCATCAAATAGGGGTGGCCTATGAGTGGACTGTCCCTCACCATGGTTGGAAAACATAGGTTGTGTGGTTGCCATGGATCAGCTCTAGGATGTTAGTCCTTGTTAAGAGAACGGAGCTCTGATACCAATTGAAGAACAGATAGACAACTCTAGAGGGGGGTGAATAGAGTTTATAACGATAATGGCCAAATAAAAATTAACTCTTTTCACCAACAGTAAATAATCAGAGTGGTAAATGCGGAAATAAAAAGATCAAGAGAGCATACGCAAACACAGCAGATTTTTAACCTGGTTTCCCTCGTGGAGGACTAGTCCAGGCCTGAGAACTCTAGCTCAGGATTGAGATCCACTATTTGTGAAATAGCAGTTACACCCCGTGCCTTTTCTCAGAAGAGCACGTCAACTTCTTACAAAGATCGTTGTGGCGAAACTTGGACTTTTCCAAGTGACTTATAACTTCTTGCACTCAAACTTCTAGTTGACTCACACTGAGCATCTTGGAAGGTTGGGAAGTTTGATGGCTAAGTTGGATGGGAAGATTAGGCTCTTTAGTATGTAGGATATAGAAGAGAAGAGAATGAAAAGATTGGATGAATTGAAATGAGAGAATTCAAGGCCTATTTATACAGTTGGGATAGGCAGAATTCGGCCAGAATTCTGTGTCATGAATTCAAATTTTTGGCCGTTGGACAACTAGCATCTTACAGTCTCTATAAATTAGGTCCTAGAAATTAGGGGACAGAGTTCGGCCCGAACTCTGTGTGGAGGCAGAGTTCGGCCCGAACTCCGTCTCCATGGGGACAGAATGTTCATAGGCAGTTGGGCTTGTTGGGCTGATTTGGCTTTTGGTTGAGTGGAGCTGTGAGGGATAAGTCTAGCCCTAAGATGCTCAGTATGACTCAACGTACATT
The DNA here is from genome assembly GCA_029216955.1 of Iris pallida. Lineage (NCBI taxonomy): Eukaryota > Viridiplantae > Streptophyta > Magnoliopsida > Asparagales > Iridaceae > Iris > Iris pallida. The sequence continues at coordinate 116,253 of JANAVB010042420.1, read as the reverse complement.
TGCCTAGACTCAATAAAAGTAAAAATACAGACTCCAGAATACAAACAGCAGCTGGTCTGAAGCAGATGTCGTCTTGAGCTGATATGATGAGTTGATTGATCTTGGATGTTGATAGAGCTTGATGTGTCTAGTTGGACTATGACAAATATTATTTTGTTAATTATCAAGATTAGGTTGACTGTAATCCAGTTTGGGTCAACAACGTATACAAAAAAAATTCTAGGGGAGTATCGCTCTTGAACCCTCGTATTACGTGCAAGGGGGGCCTGCCCCCTACAACCCCCACCATTATATCCGAGTTGAATTGATGAAATTGGGGCTGGGTGTATAGCAGAAAATCTGATCAAAGTTCCACAATATCTAACATGTAGCCCTTAATGCGTTTTAAAATCAATTATTTGTACTTGTTACTTTTTTTTCTTTTCTTTCTTTTAGTTTTTCTCAAAGTCTACAAAAAGCAGTACCATGTTCGAAAAGAAGTCCGAATTGTTACAAAGTTCCTAAAGATATAATATAAGGGAAATGCTATGCTTACAACCAATTTTGGTTGTAAACTTGACAACCGCCTACGTGGCATCCATTGATTGGGGGAGAGGAGGGACCGGGTGGGACCATGTTAGGGGTGGGTGTGGCTTGTAAGAAAGTTGTAAATATTTGGTAGTAAACTTAGCATTTTCCATAATACCCCCATCACATGTTTGCGTGTGCGGGAGCATAAGAGGTTGGGATCTAAAATCTAGGACATGCCTGGTCTGACTTGGCTGCGGGCAGTTGGGCCGCTCATCACTAGTGGCTGAGCTTCCCAACAAGCCTCCAGATCCAGACGATAAAAGCAGTTTGAACGATTGTAATGTTTCCAAAGATTTAACAAGAAATGTGTACCCCATGTGTACATGCATGTGTGGATTGAGTGAGGGATGTGTATGTGTGTGTTAGGGTATTCAGCTAAAACCTAAACCATGCCTGGTCTGGCTCACCTCACGGCTGCTCAGTACCCGTGGCTGTGGTCCTCACAGCAAACCCTCGGAGCTGGAAGCAGGACAGAACTTGGCAGTAGCAAGAGTAAGCCCACAAGTTTGCAGTCGCCTCATACTCATATATCCACTTTCATTTTTCGAGGCTAGGAGAGCTACAATCAAAATGCAAAACACTCTTAGTACAGCTACCATCAATAAGTGCTATCAAGAAACTTCTAGAGTGTATTATGTCACTTATGTTAGTTTTCAATGCAACACTGCTACGTTACCCACCGTTTTTTGGCCCGTCACGGACCCGCAGGCCACGTGGCGGCCGCCCATTGGAGGGGGGCCGGGTTTTTCGGGAGTGCACCCCAGTAGTATTCTACCAGCCTAGGGCGGGTTGGTGGAAGGTTGTTTGAGGCTATTGATTTCTAATAAAGAGGGTTTTCTTAGAGTTTTTAAGAGGCCATTAAATGAGTCTTCAAGAGAGAGGATGAGCGAGCTCGTCGGAGATCTCCTAAGGAGAGGGTTGCTTATCGCAGTTTATGTGGTAATCATTTGTAAGGTTTCTCTTGTTGATCCAATAAATAATTTCTCCCCTTGCCCTGTGGAGTAGGTCGATTTTGACCGAAACACATTAATATTGTGTGTTCTGTCGTGCTATTATTTCGGTTATATTTGTGTCTTGTTATTTTTTTTTCCGTCATCGTTAAGGTTATTATCGTGTCTCGCTTCCGCGTGTGCACAACACTAGTAAGGAATATGTCATATTCCTCACGTCTGTAGGGGCGTGGGCTATCTCCCTACCTCCTACTCTTTTCCTACTATCTATTGCTTTTTGAGGAAAAAAAAATGCCGCTTATGTTATTTTTCTATGAACTTAGCTGGAAATGCTAAGCTTTTCTACTCTACTATGTTATTTATTCTTTAGATATATAGGTTGACTCTGTACCTCACATTAATTTATGATCATGCAGCATGAGGCATAGGTCCTCTTTACCTATATTTTAGCAATCCCACCCTCACTCTTAACATATTTGATATCAACAAAACTAGTGTGACTAAGCACTCTTTAAATCCAGTTATGGTGAAACTGTTTCTTCATAATGGTACAGGCTCTTGGCTTTAATCACAAGTGCAAGACGCTAGAGGAGATTTTAAGGTCAACTCGGAAGAATGTACCGAAACTAATAGGCTTTGATGAAGAGCCCATAGAAATAGAGGGCTGTAATGATGATTCAATCCCATTGGATAAATTACGAGTCCAAGAGGTAGCAGTGATGCAATCTCAGATGTGTCTTGTGGCAGGAAGTACAACATCCAGTGATACCAATCCTAAGCAGTCATCTGTAATTCCATCAGGGCTGGTACAGAGATGGGCAGAGAGCAGTAAAACTTGCAACATAAACAAAGAAGAACATGAACCAGTAAGAAGTCATCAGGTTGGGACTAATGGACTGACGGAGAATGGCTGTCATCAGGAGAAGAAGGGTATGTAGTTATAGCATCCGATACATTTTAAGTTCTTTTGGGTTTGTATTTAACAAATAATAATTTAAGGACTTCTCGTATGGCCATTTGATGATCTTAACATTTCCTCTTAAATTTGTAGGTGCCCTGAATAACAAATCAGCGAAGTCCCAACTTTTCGAAATCTGTGCTCTGAACTACTGGAGCCACCCTTCATTTGTGTGCTGTAAAGATGAAGGTCCAAGCCACGTAAGAAAGTAAGCTCGAATTCTTCCTTCACTGCTACAGACAAATCATACGACTTATTTCAGTGTTGATATGCCATTTAGCTCTTTATTTATGCTCTTCAATTGCAATTCTTCAAACATGACTTAAGCTACTATTTCTCCACGAGGTTAACTGATTTACTCTGTTTTATTTAGTGTTTTTTCTCCTCGAAAATAAGGTTTTATTATTCTTCTTGTAATTTATTTATTTTATTTGCTGGTATGAGACCCAAGTCTCTCTTAACATTTATATTAAGTATAAGTTCAATGACAAAGTCAGAATAACAGTATAATTTCAGCCTTTCCTACACTAGGAAGCATTTGACACTCCAAACATATGAGACGTGTCGTGTCGGAGACGTATCGGACACAATTCACACTCCAAAATGGGTTCCGTGTCCATGTCGCCTTGCCCTTCCCATTTTGTGTCGTTTGCATGTCCGTTCAACATAGTTCCTACAGCAGTACAGTTTGTACATTCCTATACAGAGCCGATAAACAAGGACCAATAAATAGTTACTAGAAGCTAGGACCTTGAGGAATTTGCTTTAATGGTTAAGGTTTTCATGCGTGTAGAGTCTGATTAGTTTGATCTGTGGCTCACTTTTTTCCGAATCATTTTATTATTGGTTGTTTTTTTAAAATCACAGGTTCACCTTCAAGGTTACTGTTCAGATTGAAGGATCCTCTACACTTTTGGAGTGCTACGGCAAACCTAAATCACAAAAGAAATCTGCACAGGAGGATGCAGCAGCCGGAGCACTGTGGTATCTGAAGCATCTCGGTTACACATAAATCATAAGTGCATGTCAACCCACTCCTGTGGTGACTCATTCTTTTGTACTTCCATTGATTATTAGAATGGAAAGTGAGCATTCGAGTTTTTCCCTTCTAAGATCAAAGGAAGCATAGAAGAATGATTCGTGTTAATAGAGTTAACTGCAGATAAACCTTCTCAACTATTGGACGGTCGCAAAGAAACCCCCGCACCTCTGTCTTTGAAAACATAAACTCTGCAGTGTTTTTATGATGGTTACAGCATCAGGGGGTTCAAAAGCTTATAATGTGGTTATGTTACCCTTTCAAAATGATAAATGGTGTCAAAATTGCATGACCTGGCAATATTGCAGAGGTTTCCCTGTGTTCAAGACGTAGTCGATTGGGGCTCTCCGTAACCATCCGAGAGTTGCGGGAGATCATCTGCAATTAACCCTTCTCTATACACAAAAGACTGTTCGAAGCTAAGAACAACTGTTGGATATAGAAAATGTACCGAACTTGTGATGCATCTTTTACTTTTGGGCACTGATTGTTATATGGTGAGAGGTTCTTGTGCATGAAGTTATTTATGCTCAAGGTTGTAATTAATGAATGGTTACCAACATCATGTACTTTGGTCGATGTAGCTGTCGGTCTCGTGTTGTAATGGTCAGCAAACTATTCTTGTATAGCATGTTAACAAGCTATTGCAATGATTTTTTTATATAATGAATTATGAAATCATATAGAATTCTATAAGAATTCCTGGGAAAACAACGGCTGAGATCTTCTAGGGAACAACTCTACTGTCTGAGAGAGCTGGTCTTTTTTTCTTTTTACACCTTTCTTGAGAGAAAGACTTGATATGTTTCCATTCATGAACAAGGGAAATGCAGTTTTTATGTTGCCATCAACATTTTTGGATGGATCACATATCATTACCTTATAAAACTGGTTATAATTGGAGACACGTGTCAACGGATGGATCACACATCAGCATTTCATTAATAATAATTAATTAAATAAGATCCAAATACAAGGAGATTAACAATAATCAAGAGTTTCTTATGAACAATGTAAGAATTACTAGCTATTTGAGGAGCAAGAAATGAAATGAAATTGCTCATACTATTTGTAGGCCAGCTAATTTATTCCAAGTGTCTTTTTTTTTTGTCCTTGAACTAGCGGTGTCCATAAGGCCACGTTTGGTTTCACGGAATCAGGACCTTAAAAAAGAAAAGTCATTCTTTTTATGTATTTTGATGCGGAAGGAAATGAGTAGGAAGAAAAATGATTCCCAAGGAAAAGAAAAAAATAGGGAGGAAAATGGTTTTTATGGTTTTTCCACTCACTTCATGGATTCACTTTCCATTCCAATTTACTCCACATTTCCAAACACCAGAAAGAAGAAAAAAATAATAATGGGAATTGCAATTTTCAAATAAAAGAAAAGAGCAAAGAATTGATTACCTTTACTTTCATTCTTGTGAACCAAACGAGGCTAAAACCTGGAGAAGGAACTCAATACCTGATTTTGTATTTTTGCCCCATCATGTCGTAAATAAGTCTTGGTCACATGGTTCAATCCTTACTGGTTTCTCTTATAATTGTGTCATTCTTAAACATGAATGAAACAACATAAATCCATAGGGAAATTAAAAAAAATATGCATGTCTGATAAAAAAATAGTAGTTGTTATCTGCTGCTCCAATAACGAATCATTGGCTTAACTGAATAAAAAAGAAGGACCATCTTTGCCTTATTTTCTCAATTGGAAGATCTCCCATATCGATAATACATATTACGGATTGACTGATCCTAATCCGGTTGACTAAGCAGTTGTCAGCCCAGATGGAAATGCAAGTGGATAAACGTAACTTACAGGCCTCCAGAAGACAAGACAAGATGCAACCTCATATTACACATCTGTCGTATGCAAATGTGGTACTCGTCCTCTCTAAAGCTAGAGCAAAGTCTAATAAATCGCTCTAATAAACAAACAGGATTGGTCCTAAGTTGGTATATAGTTGGTTAGATGAGTTATTACAAATATCTCCACCATAGGCTTCATGTTTTTAGACTTCCAAAGAGTAACATGAACATAATTCTGGCAAGGGATATTTTAGCAAATATCCCCATTCAAAATTGAAATTAGCATATATTTTCACTATTTTAAAAACTAGCAAATGTTCTCATTTCTTTGTAAACCAGACAAAAATTTGGTTAAATAGTGAGAGCATATCTTAAAATTTTATTTGTTCCATACAAAGGAATGTGGACATTTGTTTTTTTTTTTATAAAAAAATGGATATATGTTAGTTTCTATATTTTGAATGGAGACATTTGCTAAAATATTCCTTCTGGCAATAAGTCGGAAGGAGCTGCAAAAGCTAAGGAGGAAGGGGGCATTGGCATTAGAAGTCCCTATGACATCATGGACAATCTGCAGGTCAAAGAGAATTTGAAGATTATTGACTCAAGGTAGATACTATATGGGCACTCTATGGGCTGTGTTACGGTTCATTGTAATGTACTTGTAATAATAATCAAATTGAGTTTGTAATGTAATTGAATTACAATTAAGTTAGCATGTTTGGTTGGAAAATGTAATCAGACCATATAATGTAATATCAACTACATTCAAATATTTGGTCAACCGTAAATGTAATTGAGTTTGTAATGTAACAAAAAAAAATAACAATAAAAAATAAAAGATAATAATATTTGGTCAAATTGAGTTTACAGTTCCTTGTAATGTACTTGTAATAGTAATCAAATTGAGTTTGTAATGTAATTGAATTACAATTAAGTTAGCATGTTTGGTGGGAACATGTAATCAGACCATATAATGTAATATCAATTACATTCAAATATTTGGTCAACCATTAATGTAATTGAGTTTGTAATATAACAATAAAAAATAAAAGATAATAATACAAAATTGTTGTAAACCGTGATTTGTGGCTAACCACGAATAGTGACTGTCCTTATCTAGATACACACAAATTCTAAACTTTCTTCCCTATATATATGTGTTGATAAAAGATGTCCCACATCAATTTTTCGGCTACAACATATTCTCTCTTTCTTACTTTTCTAACATGTTATCAGCACGAACACTCGAGGAGCACCAGGCCGTCGGTTTAATGATGACACGAAAAATGTATGTCTCGTGATGGCTTCTATTCATAATATTGCATGGTTAAAACGATGTTCACGTATCTTATTTTCTTGATTAAAACCATAAATAATGGAAACTGAGTAAGATTGTGAAATTTATTTTTCCAAACCTATATTGCATGAAAAATCTCCATGAAGCATTGATACAGACCCAGTCTCTTGCATGCTCCTTGCAGTAGCAATATTAGAGTATCAATCCCAAAGTCAGGAGAAAAAGAGTACCAGACATGCATTTCCAAATAAAGAAGTTGGGAAGCTCAGGCTTGATCCTGAGGGAAAAGGACAGGTAGTTAGACTGTTACTGCAGTTAGCAGGCAGTTAGAAAACAATTATAGTTAGTTGGAGTCATGTCACTCCATGGTCCATGCTATAAATTGGGAAGAAGAAGATCAGTGAACATCAGTTGTATGATGTAATTTTCTTTCTTATTATGATTCCTTGTAATGAATTTTCTTTCCAATTCAATATAACCCTAGCATTTCCTCCAATTGTTGTGCATCTCTTGAGTTCTTTGTGCCAATTTCATGGCATATTATGTTAGATCTCCTCCAATTCCTCATCAACCAGGAAGATGAGCCAAAAATTTGTTATCAGGGCTTGTCGATGGAGAGATTGAGAAGAGTAAGGTATATGAGAGCATGAAGAAGATTCATGGGGAAATGATGGAAATCCACCTCAATTTTGAATCACTCACAGCATGAGTTTCCAAAACCCCGTTTTTTCTATCAGTCCTGTTATTCTCATTTTGGGAAAGAATCAAGCTTTAATCCTCAAGATTCATATTCTACGCTATACAAGCAGAAAAAGAATAACATAAATAAAATATAAACTACAAACGATACATGTTACAAGTATCTAATCATCAGGTCCAGCCCTGAACGAGTGCAACTGGTGCGACGGAACAGAACCCTCTAGTACAGAGCGCCCTTGCTTTTACTCATTTAAGTGTAGGTATTTCAGTCTAGAGCAGAACACTATAATAATGTATTTAGTATTTAGTAGACAATAGCCATTAGCCAACCTTAGCTCAATTAGTAGAATGGGCTGTAGTTTGTTAAATGGATCCCAAGTTTGGGTGCTATTGGATTTAATATTAAGTTCTTTCAGTTTTTGTTTGGTTAATTTTTTGTTTTAGAAATGATTATTAAAGATGTAGTTTTAGTGTACGATAAAACTTGTTACTAAATCTAACACATTTTTTTTAATAGTTGATATATGTTAACTTCTTAATTTCTAATGCTTGCACTTTAGTCTTTCTTTTTGTAAATGTTTAATAGTAAACTTAAGTAAAGTACGTTTTAGTATGAAAATAAAATATTATTAGAAATTAACACTCTTTTAATCTTTGAATATTAATATTATTACTTCTCATTTTCGTATTTTACTTGTGTTTAGAGTTATGTGTTCACTGCATTCATTTATTCTTTATATTTTTTGATGGATGGTTTTGTACGATCTTTTTTATGTAACATTTCTTATATATTAGGATTATTATTTTTGAATGGATTAGCTTTATTGTATTATGAGAATGATTTTCTTGATAAAGTTGGTATTCAAACCCTAATCAATGATTTTATTTCTAAAAATACAAGGAGGACAACTTTTTGGTAATGATTCTTTATTGTTGGTGTTCGTTACTTTTGCTAGTTAATGTTGAACTCATTTATTTTGATGATGCATACATTTTTCAATTATATATTGATTATGTTTGATATTTTGTTTCTTCTCTTTTGACATCTGCATTCTTTGTTCGCATTTATTATATTTTAATTTTGTTAGTTTATCTCTTTTTATTTTTATTTTTTAAGTTTGCACTCATATAATTCCTTATGTTGATGGTTTTGAAGACCCCAGAGAGTGCTAGAGATTTTACAATTTTGAATAGTAATTTTTCTAATATTTAGACTTTATAGTCGTTCGATAAATACAATTTTTATAATACATGAAAGTTAATCGATATTCTCTTATTAATTTTTACTTATATATTTGCGTCATTTTTTAAAGAAAAATAAGTAAAATTTTACATCATTAATATATGAGATCGGCCAATTTTTTTTTTTTTTTTTAATGTTTACGTAAAATAGGACTTTGTCTTCAGTTTTGAACCGGGCCCTCTAAAACTCGGGACCTGCCCTGCTAATCATTAATACCTAAATCCCCAAAGAGAACTATCATCGTTCATCAAGGTAGCTCTGCATATTCCTGCTCACCTAACTTGGATATGAAGTAGGTCCACAGAGGGACCTAACAAGATACATAATAACATGTCACATGTAAAATAAAAATATCATATACATAACTCATGACCAGAGGTCAACTACGACTATCCAATCTAAGTGAAATGTATTTTTTAGAAATATTCATATATGCATGGGCTAAGAGACAAGGATTCACACAACCATAACTAATAATGAGACTGTTGGTGTAACAATTTTAGCTCAGAGAGAGACTCCCGACTAAAAGAAAAACTAACAATCGTAGCTTATAATGAGACTCTCGGTCAACAAAAGAAACAACCAGTATCCCATGCGCCTAGTAAGTGTCCTCCTGTAAATCCCCCCATTTTCTAATTTCAATTATTTTCCCGAATTTATATAACCAAAAACTAATAACCATAATATGTGTTAAAAACAATGATGAATAGTTGTTAGAGAATATTAAATCAAGCCCTAGCTAATATAAATCCGAATTTGAATTTCTTCGTGTAAATGTTACCTAGTTATTCTAGGTTCAAATCCCATTATCATTGTTAACAAAATATTTACAAATTTTACATGCTTAAAGTAAACTAAATAAAATAAAAAAGGAAAAGGGAAAGGGAAAGGGAAAGGGAAAGGAAAAAAAATAAAAGAATTCCTGAAACCTAGACTTTCTTCCTTATTATTCCTAAGCAAGCCCCTTGATTTTTTGAATTTCCTAATAACCTGAGCAAACAGCCCAAAACCTAATTTCTCATTCATTTTCCCAAGCCTAAACCAGTTCGTTTTCATTTTTTTCCTAAATAAAATCAAGCCCACCCAAACCTAATCTTTATTTATTTCTCAAATAAAATCAAGCCAAGCCCAATGAATTTCTTTCCTATTTATTTCTAAGCTGGCCAATCCATGCTTCCATTTTCTCTCTCAGCCCCCAAACCCAGCCCACAATGTTTCTTCATTATTTTTTTCCTAACTATTTTCCTTAGCTCATGGAGCCCCAGGCCCACCTCCCTTCCCTGTCGTATTCTTCAAAAAAATAAAAATAAATAAATAAATAAATAAATAAAATAAAATCCTAACCGCTCTGTCGTTACACTGTGCAGAGGAGCTCCGCCGTCCGCGAACAGCGAATCGACGACCAGTCGAACCCCAACTAGTCCCCTGTTCTGACCGGTGGCAGCGCCGCCCTGACTTCCCTCCATACAAGGCCGGTCCAGGGGTAAGCTAGCAAGACTCCAAATTTGAGCAACCTCTTCTCTACTTAGGACAACCCCCAGACTCAGTGTGTCCCTACAAGAGGTCGGAGTCGATGGTAACCCTCCAGGATCGGTCCAGAATAAGAATCAAGAGACAACAAAAATTAGTTTCGGATAGAACAATCCAACCTCTTGGACCGGTTCTACATATTATTATATCATATACTTTTTAATCTTTCTTGCTCCTATGTCCCAAGAATCATCGGTTAATACTGGGTTGCCTCTAAAGTGAACTTTGAAAATGACATGCTAGTTTTGAGTAAAAATATTTGGATTAAATGAAATATGTGGACAATGGGACATCGTAGTCTTTCTCATAAACTCGTATTCTATTTGAGTGTCAATGGAGTTCTCTTTTTTATCAATTGCATGAAAAACAAATGACACAAGGGTGAAAACTCCACCTCTCTCTCCCTCTCCCCTAAGGGCATAACTATTTATGTTCTAAATAAGATGTATAATATTACAGAGAATTCATTATCAGTTGAATAATGGATACCGGACGAATGATATTCCTATTTTCTATACTCATTTGGTACATCAAAGATAATATAATGTATATTTCTAGAGTATATAAAAAGTATAATGCTCATGCAAACTAATTTGGATGAGACGAGACTAATTATTACCATAGAATTTTTAGATAATTTGATCATGTTCAGATTTTATGTTATGGACACTATAGAATTTTATTATTATTTTGGATAATTTGATACATACCGTTTTTTTTAGATAATTAGATCGATGCAAATATATATTTTTGAGATAATTTGGTTTTAGATGAGACAACAACAAGATAATATTTAATTGTTTCTAAAATACTTATAAAGTTATCCTATTCTAAAGGGCTTGTCACCTCCTATTGCAAGTGCAAGTTGAAAGGGCAAGTTTAATAGTTAGAGCATCTCCAACCCTATTGTCTTGTTTTGTGTTGTGAATCCTATGTGGCATGGGACACAAGACAATGTCTTGTATAGGTGGCAAAAATATATTCACAAATGACAATGAGTTTAAAAGGTCATCTCCAATGCAAAAGTATTGAGAAGACAATACAAATTAATTTTTTACAACTTTCAAGACAACTTTTACTCTTCTACTTCTTTTTATAAATATTTTTATTCACAAATGATGATGTGGACACAAAGACATTGTGAAGTGCATTGTCTAGATCTAGACAACCAACTTCACATTGTCTTTGCCATGTCATTGCCATGTCAACTCCACATTTTTTTCACATTTGCATTGGAGAAGTACTTTTGGAAAAAATGGTTGTCCTTCCTATGTGGCAACCATTTTTTTCAAACTCACAATAGGGTTAGAGCATCTCCAACCCTAGTGTGAGTTTGAAAAAATTGGTTGCCACATAGGAATGACAATCATTTTTTTTCAAAAGTACTTCTCCAATGCAAATGTGAAATAAAGTGTGGAGTTGATATGACAAAGACAATGTGAAGTTGGTTGTCTAGATCTAGACAATGCACTTCACAATGTCTTTATGTCCACATCATCATTTGTGAATAAAAATGTTTATAAAAAGAATTAGAAGAGTAAAAGTTGTCTTGGAAGTTGTAAAAAATTACTTTGTATTGTCTCTCAATACTTTTGCATTGGAGATGACTTTTTAAACTCATTGTCATTTGTGAGTATAATCTTGCCACATATACAAGACATTGTCTTGTGTCCCATGCCACCTAAGATTCACAAAACAAAATAAGACAATAGGAGCATCTCCAACCCTATTGTGACTTTGGAAAAAAGTTGTTGCCACATAGGAATGACAAAATTTTATTCAAAAGTTCTTCTCCAATGCAATTGTCAAGTCAATTGTGAAGCTTATGTGGCAAAAATTAAAGAAAACATTGTGAAGTTGATTGTCTTGTTCTAGACAATGTACTTGACAATGTCTTCTCTTCCATGTCATCAATTATGAATAAAAAATATTAGAAAAAAGAAAGAATATGAGTAGTTGTCTTAAAAGTTGCCTTGAAAGTTGGAAACAATACTTTTTATTGTCTTCTCAATACTTTTGCATTGGAGAGAGTTTTTCTATCTCATTGTCTTTTGAGATATAATTTTGCCACATAAACAAGACATTGTCTTGTGGCTCATGCCACGTAGGAGCCACCTAAGACTCACAACACTTAACAAGACAATAGGGTTGGAGATCCTCTTAGGTTGGCGGTAGCCACTGTGAAGCAAGTGCAGAATTTCTGACAGCAAACAGAGTTTTGTCTTCTACTTCTTCTTTTTTTTTCATTTTCATGTCAACCATAAAACACCAGCAACTGTACGAGCATCTCTCCGAAGACGATCTTCTCTGACGCGTGAGCATCTTCATTGGACCGTCATTCTATGCCGACTATGTGTTATTTCAAAGATGCAGCAAATTTTCGACGACTCTTTTCTCTCTCCCTTTTCTTTTCTGCAAACAAACAAAGAAGAAGAAGAAGAAGAGCTATAAATATGTAGGATTGTGAAGAAGGATGAGTTAGATTTGAATTTTTTTTAAATTTATTTTGGAGAGCTGTTTCTCTCTCCCTTTTTTTTTTCTTCCCCTATGTTACCATTTAAAAAAAAAATTAATAAATTATTTTATAAAAAATGAACAATAGAGAGGAAAGTCATACATGACATCCAAACACTCAAAATCATCCTACTCACTTGTAGAAGACAAAAGGTATTGCATCAAAATACATTTTGAAAAGTGTCATGGCTTGATGCAAGTGCACTTGTATTTAACATGCAACAAATATCACTTTTACACTTTTAAAGAGTTACTTCTATCCAAAGAACTCCCTCGGGTGCTGAAGATGGAGCCAACCTCTTCATATATTTGCTGACATATTCTAATGATATGTTTCTCATTAAATTATAGAGGGTCAATGCTAAAAACACTATATAACATATTAGTGGATATTACAAAATTTTGCAATTATGTGTATAATTAGAATTGTATAATTAGAATTGTATAAACTATAGTTCTGCTCTGTCAAAGTCCTGTCAAATTTTGATAATTTTGAGTAGGAAAATGCTAAGTCTACAACCAAATACTTACAACATTTCTTTCACATCCCTTATACATAGGTCCCACCGGATTCTACCTTCCCTCTCATTCTTCTGCTACATACTTACAATATTTCTCTCACATCCCTTATAAATAGGTCCCACCGGATTCCACCTTCACTCTCATTCTTCTGCTGCATTAACTCCATCCGATTCTACCATTTTTTCTGTCCTCCAATCGAAGTCCGACACGCGACCGTTGTAAAAAAATTATAAGCATTTGGTTGTAGGCATAGCAAAGTTTTTTTTTTTTTTTTTGAATATGATGTACAATGTTCTTAACGTTGACTAGTAGAGTGGTGGAAAAGACGCAACCAATAATTTATCTCCCTTAATTTACTCCCAGGTCAGCTTTCCAGTAGACCCCTGGACCCATCTCGACAGGAATCTTGAAACAATAATTTGAAACAATAATGCTAAGTCTACAATCAAAACCATCTTATTACCTTTTCCTTCCATCCTTTACACATGGGTTCCATCGAGTCTCATCTCCTCTCTCACGCTATGGACTTTATCCGACTCCCCTACTTTTTTTCTTTCTCCAATTGAAATTCGACACGTGACGATTGTATGGAGATTATACACACTTTGTTGTAGGCATAGCAAAGCCCATCTTGAAGACTACCCATTGGATTGGAAATGACCTCTTACTAAAAAAAGGTTTTTTCTAAGGGCACCACCATTATTGCTAGGGGGCAACCCTTACTTGGGGGCAGCCCAAGAAGGTGAAAAATTTGTTAGGGGGAACCCAAATTTTGCTAGGGGGCAGCCCAACCCCCCAAACCCTTCATTTCTTCTCATAACCCATTCTACACTCTCTCTCCACCAAAAGAAAAAAAAAAGAGCTCTCTCCCTCTCCCTCTCCCTCTCCCAAAATCCTAATTTCTTCTTCTCCACCACTCCACTCCCAATTCCTCCACCAAGATTTCTCAACAACATTCGTAGATTCGAAGAGATGACACGCAAGTCGAAGCAACCGGAATCTAGGTACGTTCTTCCCTAATTTCTTCAAGAATTTTGTACATTTTATTCAAAACCCTAGAATATTTTTAATTCTTTAAATTTTTTTGATAAATTAGGTTTAGAATCTCTTTATGGTTCATGAAAGAAATTTTCGAACACAAGAAACCCACATTTTATCTTGAAACCCTAACCCTAGAACACGACAAACGAGCATCTCGTTTTGGCCGTTCGGGTTTGAATACAGTAGGACTGCCAGGCCTGTGGCAGTCCTAATGTAAATCAGGACTGCCACAGTCCTGGTAGTCCTCTTGTGAAAGAGGACGACTGCCAGGACTATGACAGTCCTGATTTATATTAGGACTGTCACAGGCCTGGCAGTCTTACTGTAATGAGATATGGGGGTGGGTAACTGCATGATGCTCATATGTAACGCCCCAGTCCAAAAATACGTAGGACTAGGAACGTAGACATGCCAGTTGTATACATACGAAGTATACTCCAATATATGGAAACCTCGTATGAATACATAAGCTGTAAAATGCAGTAGAACCATAACTAATCTCATCCACACAAAATAAATGAATAAAAGATATCATAAAATGATAACGAATTGTCTTGATACAATATGTTGGGCGGAGACAAATCCACTACCAACAAGATAAGAAAAAATACATGGAAAATGAAATGAGTTTGGCGAGCGAAGCGAAGACGATCCAAGTGCAATCATCCTAGAAGAAATGGAGATGTTCACGGCTAAAGCTAGAGCACCTGCGAAAGACACACACCTGGCGAGATAACCAGGTCCTCAGAGGGACGTAACAAGATACATAATATCATGCCATATAAACTGAATAAATATTGCTCAAATAAATAAGTCAATTGAATTATAACATGGTCCAATACATACCTATTGAACGAGCGTACCATCCCTCCAACCAAACAAGGACAGGAGATGGTAAACTAATTCACGGCGACGTATCTTTCCATGCTATGAATCCAATATGGTATCCGAACCCCAACAAGGTTCAATACCTTCTCATCGAAGTAGTAAGTCACACCTACAACCAAACAAGGACAAGATGTGACGAACTAATCCGCGACAAGTTATTGTTCCAAGTCACGGTCAGATACAAGTACCCAAACCAAAAGTACTCGTACCTAACGGATAAATGTGCCTAACCATTCTAAGTGAAATGTAGTTAAGAACAATCCTTCCTACGCATGGGCCCTGGCTAAATAGGATCGGCGTAGTCCCCCTTGGGCACCAGAGGCCCCATCAGTAAGAGCATGACGTTCTGCAGAATCGTCACTGGCCGTCAGTAATCATGGGTCATCAATCCCGTATCTCCAGCGGAGAGTCCGGGTCACAAGGGAAAGTGCATCGAAGCCCATACGCTAAGGAATTGTCCTCCCCGCCCAATGCCTACTATGTTGTATCCACAACAGTAACCTCTATAACCGCTAAGTCAAACTAAGCATGCAACCTCTATTAGCGGTTATTCCTATCGCACGGCTTGTACGTACTGGTGGCCAGCCAATCACGCACTTTCGTGTTCTACATGCGACACACAACTTCGTGGTATAACGTGTCAAGGCCATGAATACAACACACAAAGGTGGTCCCTTAAATCTAGGTTTAATGTGTAAGAAAAATAATACATAGCATGAAATATAAATGAACAGTAAGTTCTAACAGGTTAAGCCTTGTATCACAGTTTATTTTGCATAAAGAAAATAATGAACAATGCATGAAATATGAGCTAAAATAAATAAACAACCAATGGCAAGGTGTCTTGCCTGGTAGGACGCCTGGTGTACTGCAATGATCAAGGTGGTACGAACTGCGACTTCGGTAACAACTACACAAGGTGACTTCTGATGGTGGCACAAATAGTTCCATTGGGTTTAGAAGGGTCAAAATTGGCTAGGAACAATATGTGGAAGTTCGAGATTGGCAAGAAGATATGAGTACGACTAGCCAGGGACAAGATTCAATAATGGAAGAAATTGAGTATAAACAAATATTTATAAAATTTCTAACAATATATATACATATATGAAAAACTTCACTTAGTCAAAATTATTTAATAACTACATTTATAAAATACTTTATTATAAAGAAACTATATTTGAAATTTAGTTATAATTAAAAACTATATATATCTTTCAAGATTTTATAAAGAAACACTTGAAAATATAGGAAATCATATTTTATGTCAAAAATTTATAATTTAATTAACAAAATATTTTAGATCAGAAGCCATATCTTAAGATACCATCAGATAACATAATACTAAAGCTTAGTTCAAAGTACCACAAATATATAATAATAATAATAATAATAATAATAATAATAATAATAATAATAATAATAATAATAATAATAATAAAAATAATTAACAAAGATAAAATAAAATATAAAAAATAGTGTACTGGTTCTCCTCTTTCGAGGAGACCAGCAATTTAAGTTTTAGAGAGGGGAAGACCAGCATGAAATAATGCAATGTGGGTTCTCCTCAGAAGAAAATAGAATTTAGAGAGGGGGAAAGAGGCAGTGAAAGAAAGCTGAAAGAAAAAACAAAAACAAAAACATAATATAAAACAAAACGACAAAAACACATACCCACAAAAAGGAAGCCAGCAACCAGCTGTGCTCTCCTTCCATTTATTCGAAGAAGAGAGAGAAGTGAGGAGGAGCGAAAGGAGCTAAGGAGGGGAGAGAGAGAGAGAGTTCTAAAAACAGAGTGAGAGGAGGAGAAGCTGGGGAGAATCGAGAGGAGTGGAAAACGAGGAGAGACGGAGGGAGTGAACCAGCGAGAGAGAGGGGAACGGGATCGGCCGGCGGCGGAGGAAGCGGAGGTTTCGTCGGGCTGCGGTCGGAAGAGGGAAAGAAGCGGAGCTGCGGTCAGCGGCGAGGTGAGTTTTAGGGTTAGGGTTTTATTCTTTTGGATTTTTCTTGGGGACTTCGGTGGTCGGGTGGTGGCGCGGCCGGCGATGGTCGTGGGTGTTTGGGCGGCAGCGGTGTGCTGCGGTGGAGACGGGGTTAGTTGTTGTCGGGGTATGGTGGCGGTGGTCTCAGTGACGATGGCGGATGGAGGTGGCCGAGGAGTTGGACAAGTTGATGGAGGAGGCTGTGGTGTGGGGCAGAAGTCGGAGAGACGATGGTGGTCGTCGTGTGGAAGGGACGATGGGATGGCTTGCTTTGGGTGATGGTGAGGGTGAAGGTGGCGATGAAGACGGTGGCGACGGTGGCAGGGGGTGTAGTCGAAAGTAGAGGCACGGGGTAGCGGGGCGTGTCCTGCTGTGGCGGATTTTTCTAGCGAGACGGTGGCTAGGGTTAGGTTAGGACTAGGGTTTTCTGATTGTATCGTGTCCTGATGTTAGGACACGAAGGGGATGTTGTGGGGATTTGGGAACTAGGGTTAGGGTAGGCGTGTCCTGCGAGACACATGATCGGGTGGATGTGTCCGGGGTTGTCGGACACAAGAGAAAAATATGTATTTGTAATGAAAATAGTGGAAGAAAAAGATGGACAAGGACACGATGCACACACGTTATGGAGAATTTGTGGAAGATGAATTGTAGAGCAAATAACATGGAGGAGTACCTGCCTATTTATAGGATGTGAGAATTCCCAATTGGATAGGATTAGGAAAAGATTTAAAACCCAAATTAGATAATTCATGTATTAATTAAAATCAATCAAATCCAATCCAAATCTAAATCCAATTAAATCTAATTAAATTCTTTTAGTTTAAAATCAAATCAATTTTAAATATAGATATTAGTTTACTATTTAAATGTATCCATGGAATCAAATCAAAATTTAAATTGTCACAAATATTTCGAAAATATGTTTTCCAAAAATACTAATAATAATAATTTCAAAAATTACACTATTTATTTAAAAATAAGGTAATAAATAATTATGATATATGTATGCACAAATAATATTTACATAATATATTTTTCTAGTATACAATAAAATATTATTTATTATTAGTAGTTGAAGGCCCTTTTAAAATGAAAAGAACAAACTTAGCAATTTTTGTATGATAGCAAAGTATTTATTATATAAATTATTTTGAACTATAAAAATTAAAATTTAAAATATTTTTCTAAAAATATGTACGCTTGTCCATATTCGTACTCGACGAGCAATTACGAAATACGTCGT
This sequence comes from Iris pallida, assembly GCA_029216955.1. Lineage (NCBI taxonomy): Eukaryota > Viridiplantae > Streptophyta > Magnoliopsida > Asparagales > Iridaceae > Iris > Iris pallida. The sequence continues at coordinate 97,962 of JANAVB010042420.1, read as the reverse complement.
TTGCGCACGACGTACAATACGACTACGCGGCGTACAATACAAAAATTTTAAATCAGTACCAAAATCGATAAAAAATATAGTAGAAATTTAGGAGTTTTACATCCTACCAAACTTAAAAGAATTTCGTCCTCGAAATTTAGAATTTATCGGGGGGTGAGAAGACACAAGGGGTATCGATGGAAAATAATCTATAACAAATCATGTCGTAAGAAATCACGATCAAGATCATAGAAAAATAATACGGTATGGTCATGGGTAATGAATTAGGGTCACGATTAAGAGAACGAAATAGATTCACTTAAATTAAGCGATTAGAGGGTCTTGATAGGGCCGAGTAGTTTGGGATGAAGATATAGCAACATCGAGTGAGAATGGTCATAGCCGATGGGAAGGTTAGAGGAAGTTCTAGAATGACGCTTTCGTCCTCCTAAAATAGGTGAGGGTGAAGCAATATAGAGTTCGAAGGAGGCGTTATCGAATACGAATGCATGGTTCAAAGGCGACCGAATAATTCAAAAGGAGTTGCCAAGGCAGTCGCGGATGAGATTCTAGAGGGCAAGTTTAGCTATGTCCCCATCCACGTAGAACGATAGATAAAAGTGAACCAAAGTGCACTCGGTTGATCAGACCATCCTACACCGATTCTGATTAGACAATATGTCAGTGGGAGCGACCCAATTAACATATGTCTTGGACAAGCTCGATAAGGAACAAGCTTGCAAAAACTAGGCTACATTTAGCATCATTAGTCAAAATGGTAAATACATAGGCACGAAAGATTAAGATTAAAAGAAGGCAGAATGATTCTAAGTCATACAGTTGTCCTATAGTCTTCTTGTCCAAGTCCTTGGTTGGCTAAATGGGTTAGGGTCCTCTAAATTCTAGAATCTAAGTAAACTTGCTAATATAGGTCACAAGGACAAAGGGATTGTTAGGTCACAAGGCATTCTACCCAACTTAAAAGAATTAAACTAAGGGTGTTTGGGACATCTAACTTGTAGGGTCAATCTCTAGCAAGCACGAAGGGAAGATAAGAATAGGGATGGAAGGAAGCAAGCAAGATGCAATTGATGAGTCAAACGGTAGATAAAATCAAGGAAAGAGGTCAAGTATGTGGATGAGATCCTAAACTTCTAATCCTATACGCAGGCTTGCTTGGTACGGTAAAGTAACCAAATAATTTATCTTGACCTGCATGGGCCACCACAAAAACATGTAACGCCCCAGTCCAAAAATACGTAGGACTAGGAACGTAGACATGCCAGTTGTATACATACGAAGTATACTCCAATATATGGAAACCTCGTATGAATACATAAGCTGTAAAATGCAGTAGAACCATAACTAATCTCATCCGCACAAAATAAATGAATAAAAGATATCATAAAATGATAATGAATTGTCTTGATACAATATGTTGGACGGAGACAAATCCACTACCAATAAGATAAGAAAAAATACATGGAAAATGAAATGAGTTTGGCGAGCGAAGCGAAGACGATCCAAGTGCAATCATCCTAGAAGAAATGGAGATGGTCACGGCTAAAGCTAGAGCACCTGTGAAAGACAATAGCACACACCTGACGAGATAACCAGGTCCTCAGAGGGACGTAACAAGACACATAATATCATGCCATATAAACTGAATAAATATTGCTCAAATAAATAAGTCAATTGAATTATAACATGGTCCAATACACACCTATTGAACGAGCGTACCATCCCCCCAACCAAACAAGGACAGAAGATGGTAAACTAATTCACGGCGACGTATCTTTCCATGATATGAACCCAATATGGTATCCGGACCCCAACAAGGTTTAATACCTTCTCATCGAAGTAGTAAGTCACACCTACAACCAAACAAGGACAAGATGTGACGAACTAATCCGCGACAAGTTATTGTTCCAAGCCACGGTCAGATACAAGTATCCAAACCAAAAGTACTCGTACCTAACGGATAAAGGTGCCAAACCGTTCTAAGTAAAATGTAGTTAAGAACAATCCTTCCTACGCATGGGCCCTGGCTAAATAGGATCGGCGTAGTCCCCCTTGGGCACCAGAGGCCCCATCAGTAAGAGCATGACGTTCCGCAGAATCGTCAGTGGCCGTCAGTAATCATGGGTCATCAACCCCATATCTCCAGCGGAGAGTCCGGGTCACAAGAAAAAGTGCATCGAAGCCCATACGCTAAGGAATTGTCCTCCCCGCCCAATGCCTACTATGTTGTATCCACAACAGTAACCTCTATAACCGCTAAGTCAAACTAAGCATGCAACCTCTATTAGCGGTTATTCCTATCGCACGGCTTGTACGTACTGGTGGCCTGCCAATCACGCACTTCCGTATTCTACATACGACACACAACTTCGTGGTATAACGTATCAAGGCCATGAATGCAACACACAAAGGTGGTCCCTTAAATCTAGGTTTAATGTATAAGAAAAATAATACATAGCAGAAAATATAAATGAACAGTAAGTTCTAACAGGTTAAGCCATGTATCATAGTTTATTTTGCATAAAGAAAATAATGAACAATGCATGAAATATGAGCTAAAATAAATAAACAACCAATGGTAAGGTGTCTTGCCTGGTAGGACGCCTGGTGTACTGCAATGATCAAGGTGGTACGAACTGCGACTTCGGTAACAACTACACAAGGTGACTTCTGATGGTGGCACGGATAGTTCCATTGGATTTAGAAGGGTCAAAATTGGCTAGGAACAATATGTGGAAGTTCGAGATTGGCAAGAAGATATGAGTACGACTAGCCAGGGACAAGATTCAATAATGGAAGAAATTGAGTATAAACAAATATTTATAAAATTTCTAACAATATATATACATATATGAAAAACTTCACTTAGTCAAAATTATTTAATAACTACATTTATAAAATACTTTATTATAAAGAAACTATATTTGAAATTTAGTATAATTAAAAACTATATATATCTTTCAAGATTTTATAAAGAAACACTTGAAAATATAGGAAATCATATTTTATGTCAAAAATTTATAATTTAATTAACAAAATATTTTAGATCAAAAGCCATATCTTAAGATACCATCAGATAACATAATACTAAAGCTTAGTTCAAAGTACCACAAATATATAATAATAATATTAATGATGATAATAATAATAATAATAATAATAATAATAATAATAATAATAATAATAATAATAATAATAAAAATAATTAACAAAGATAAAATAAAATAATAAAAAATATAAAAAAATAGTGTACTGGTCCTACTCTTTCGAGGAGACCAGCAATTTAAGTTTTAGAGAGGGGGAGACCAGCATGAAATAATGCAATGTGGGTTCTCCTCAGAAGAAAATAGAATTTAGAGAGGAGGAATGAGGCAGTGAAAGAAAGCTGAAAGAAAAATAAAGAAAAACAAAAACATAATATAAAACTAAACGACAAAAACACATACCCACAAAAAGGAAGCCAGCAACCAGTTGTGCTCTCCTTCCATTTATTCGAAGAAGAGAGAGAAGTGAGGAGGAACGGAAGGAGCTAAGGATGGGAGAGATAGAGAGTTCTAAAAACAGAGTGAGAGGAGGAGAAGCTGGGGAGAATCGAGAGGAGTAGAAAGCGAGAAGAGGCGGAGGGAGTGAACCAGCGAGAGAGGGGAGCGGGATCGGCCGGCGACGGAGGAAGCAGAGGTTTCGTCGGGCTGCGGTCGGAAGAGGGGAAGAAGCGGAGCTGCGGTTGGCGGCGAGGTGAGTTTTAGGGTTAGGTTTTATTCTTTTGGGTTTTTCTTGGGGACTTCGGTGGTCTGGTAGTGGCGCGGCCGGCGATGGCCGTGGGTGTTTAGGCGGCAGCAGTGTGCTGCGGTGGAGACGGGGTTGGTTTTTGTCGGGGTATGGTGGCGGTGGTCTCAGTGACGATGGCGGATGGAGGTGGCCGAGGAGTTGGACAAGGTGAGGGAGGAGGCTGTGGTGTGGGGCAGAAGTCGGGGAGACGATGGTGGTCGTCGTGTGGAAGGGGCGATGGGATGGCTTGCTTTGGGTGATGGTGAGGGTGAAGGTGGCGATGAAGACGGTGGCGACGGTGGCACGGGGTGTAGTCGGAAGTGGAGGCACGGGGTGGCGGGGCGTGTCCTGCTGTGGCGGATTTTTCTAGCGAGACGGTGGCTAGGGTTAGGTTAGGACTAGGGTTTTCTGATAGTATCGTGTCCTGATGTTAGGACACGAAGAGGATGTTGTAGGGATTTGGGAACTAGGGTTAGGGTAGACGTGTCCTGCGAGACACATGATCGGGTGGACGTGTCCGGGGTTGTCGGACACAAGAGAAAAAAATATATTTGTAATGAAAATAGCGGAAGAAAAAGATGGACAAGGACACGATGCACACACGTTGTGGAGAATTTGTGGAAGATGAATTATGGAGCAAATAACATGGAGGAGTACCTGCCTATTTATAGGATGTAGGAATTCCCAATTGGATAGGATTAGAAAAAGATTTAAAACCCAAATTAGATAATTCATGTATTAATTAAAATCAATCAAATCCAATCCAAATCTAAATCCAATTAAATCTAATTAAATCTAATTAAATTCTTTTAGTTTAAAATCAAATCAATTTTAAATATAGATATTAGTTTACTATTTAAATGTATCCATGGAATCAAATCAAAATTTAAATTGTCACAAATATTTCGAAAATATGTTTTCCAAAAATACTAATAATAATAATTTCAAAAATTACACTATTTATTTAAAAATAAGGTAATAAATAATTATGATATATGTATGCACAAATAATATTTACATAATATATTTTTCTAGTATACAATAAAAATATTATTTATTATTAGTAGTTGAAGGCCCTTTTAAAATGAAAAGAACAAACTTAGCAATTTTTGTATGATAGCAAAGTATTTATTATATAAATTATTTTGAACAATAAAAATTAAAAATTAAAATATTTTTCTAAAAATATGTACGCTCGTCCATATTAGTACTCGACGAGCAATTATGAAATACGTCGTTTGCGCACGACGTACAATACGACTACGCGACGTACAATACAAAAATTTTAAATCAGTACCAAAATCAATAAAAAATATAGTAGAAATTTAGGGATTTTACATCATATGCCGGGGGTAACTGCATGTCCTATTTATGTTTCTATTATTTAATAACTGTATGTTGTCCTGCAGTCTACAGGCCGCTAACAAAAGAATACGGCCTACCGCGTCAAAGCGGAAGGAACGTGCGGTACATCCTCTCGAGCGTCCGCTAACAATTTTCGAACCGGCGCCCCAAGCTCGGTCTCGGATGCCGCCACCGGCACGTCAAGCTCGGTCGAAGCAACGAGCTCCTACTCCTACGCGTTCTTTCGATGATGACGACGACGACGTGCCAATTGGCCGACTCCTATCACGTCAAGACGGTTCTGCTCCATCTGAGGAGGCCGGTCCTTCTGAGAAGGCCGGTCCTTCTGAGCCGCCTGTCCGTCCACCCGGTTGCTCAATGTTGGTTTCTTTTGAGAACCACATTGCATATGAAATATGGAAGAACCCGGTATGTACATGACATTTGTAAGCTACCAATTTACTACTATATATATATATGTATTTCATAATTGTTATGTTTTTTTGTTATTCGATATACAGAGGACATATCGTATCCTTAGGGCTGTGAATCACGGAAAGAAAACCGTGTCCTAGCAGTTTGGAAGCTTATCGGAGGCCGTCCAGAGCAAAATCATACCGAACGGCTTGAACAATTTGGCATAAAATGCCTATCGGACAATGGATAGTGCCCTCATATCCGCCTTTGTGGAGAGATGGCACCCGGAGACCAACACATTTCATCTCCCAGCAGGAAAGATGACCATTACACTTGACGACGTCTACCAGATACTGGAGCTACCAGTGATCGGGCGCGTCATGACCAAATAACATTACACCAATGAGAAATTCATGAAATGGTACGAGAAGATCGTCAAGTTTGTCTCAAGTCACCTTGGACTTCAAGCTACGAGTTTTACAACTCTGCCAGGCTTCAAGAAGTCATATGAAATTCCTCTGTCATTTCTGGTAGAGCACTTCATGGATATGGAGGTGGATGACGATGACGATGATATGGTCGACGCGGTGGCCCGTGCGTACATATTTTTTGTTCTAGGAACGGTCGGCATTCCGGACAAGTCCGGAACGTCGATACATGCTAGGTACATGCTCAATTTATCTGAAGTGGATGACTTTATTGATATATCCTGGGGAAGCGGTATCCTAGCCAATCTTTACCACGAGCTCGATATCGCATCCCGTGTCGTGACTAAGACAATGACCGGCTGTCAGACTCTGCTACATGTAAGAAAACTTCTAACAATTTAATCTTGTATACTTTATTTTGTTGTTTATTTTTTGACTATTCATTTATAAATTGAATATGCATGGATATACGAGCACTTTTCGATGCTCAGACGGGCTGACCTGAACCCAGAGTATATTGAAAACCTTCCTAGAGTGTCTCGATGGAGGCCATCCCAGCTGAAAACCAAAAATTGGCAAACACTGGCTTCCATTCGTGAAGTACTAGACAATTTGGTGCCAGAAGCGGTACTAAATTTTGACTTACTTTTTCATTTTAAATTTGTTTTGTTGTTAACTGTTTTCCTACATATTTTTTGGAATCCATACCGGGATTTACGTGAGCAGAATCGTGAGGTCCAACCAGTTTTTTTATTTCATGGCATGATCACATGCTATGATATCACGAAGCCGTACATGCCCGATAGAGTACTTTGTCAGTTTGGCTTTGTACAAACTATGTCGAAGCGCACACTACGACTGTTGGAGCCTCCGCACGGAACCCAACCTTTAAATTACAAACCGGCAGATTTCGCCTGGGTGACCGACTTTTACTCCGAGTGGCAACGACATGTACTTCGAGAATCTGAAAGACGACCGGTCACCATGATGGCCGACTACAGCGAGGTCTACATGACGTACTTCCTGGGGGTTGGACATCCTAAGTTGTCGAACCCTACAAACCCGGATCCCATGGCCGTCGGAGCAATTGGAGCTCTTTCTTCCAAAAATGTCTTGTATGCTGGGTTGGTGAGGATGGTGAGTTCCGTATTTGTAATAATACTGAGATTTCCATGTTTGTAGACTTAATTCATTTATACTTTCATTTTCAGTCTCAAAAGGTGAAGGAATTGGCCCAAATACTCCGGAGAGGTTGCCAAAGTGAAACTAGTGTCACGGTCGCCAACGAGCTTTATCGCATCGACGACGTGGTCGAGTTCCCCTTTATGAATAATAGGGAGTCTCGTTCAAAGGCCCGGCATGATATGTAGTTGGATCTTGATATTTTTCTTGTTTGAAACTTAAGTTGGATGTGGAATGATATGTAGTTCGATATTTTGAAGTACTAGACAAGTTGGATATTTTGAAGTTAGACTTATGTTGTTGTTTTCAAGTTGGATATTTTGTCTGAAATGTACTTGTGTTGACACATATTTTGAAGTACTTATTTTGAAGTACTAGACAAGTTGACACTTATGTTGTTGGATATTTATGTACTTGTGATGAATTATTGCTATTTATGTACTTGTGATTTAGTATCAGGACTGCCACACCCCTGGCAGTCCTACACTCAAGTAGGACTGCCAGGGTGCTGGCAGTCCTAATTGAGTGTAGGACTGCCAGGGGTGTGGCAGTCCTGATACTAAAACTCTGTGACAAACTTGCAAACTGAAACTTTGTCACAGAGTTTTATAAATAGGACTGCCACCCCCCTGGCAGTCCTACACTCAAGTAGGATTGCCAGGGTGCTGGCAGTCCTAATTAAAACTTGCTGTTACAGCAAGTTTAAAATAGGACTGCCAGCACCCTGGCAGTCCTACTTGAGTGTAGGACTGCCAGGGGGTGGCAGTCCTACTTATAAAACTCTGTGATGAGCTCCTCAAACTGAAACTCTGTCACAGAGTTTTATAAGTAGGACTGCCACCCCCTGGCAGTCCTACACTCAAGTAGGACTGCCACCCCCTGGCAGTCCTACACTCAAGTAGGACTGTCAGGGTGCTGGCAGTCCTATTTCAAACTTGCTGTAACAACAAATTTGAATTAGGACTGCCAGCACCCTAGCAGTTCTAGTTGAGTGTAGGACTGCTATGGGGGTGGCAGTCCTACTTATAAAACTCTGTGATGAGCTCCTCAAACTGAAACTCTGTCACAGAGACTTATAAATAGGACTGCCACCCCCTGACAGTCCTACACTCAAGTAGGACTGTCAGCACCCTGGCAGTCCTAATTGAAACTTGCTGTTATAGCAAGTTTGAATTAGGACTGCCAGGGTGCTGGCAGTCCTCCTTCAGTGTAGGACTGCCAGGGGGTGGCAGTCCTGATACTGGATCGGATACTTTAACAAATTGGTATATTTTTCCACACATACTTGCACACAGGTAAACACATATAACACAGATAGCACACAGGTAAACACAGATAGCACATATGTAAACATATATAACACAGATAGCACACATGTAGACATATATAACACAGATAGCACACAGGTAGAGCTGTCAAAATGGGCTAAGCCCGTTGGGCCGGCCCGTCCCGCCCGCCAAAAAGGTGGGTTGGGCCGAGCATTAAGGAGCCCGCCAAACAGACGGGCCTAGGTGGGCTGGCCCGCTAGTAGCCCGCCCCGCGGTGGGCTAGCCCGCGGGCCAAGTGCGTTGGCCCGACATCTATTTTTTTATAAATTTTTTAATATTTTTATTTAGCACATATATGAGATATGTATTATAAATGATAAAAATTCTCATTTAATGCAAGTAATGACGTATAAAATATTAAATTTGGTCATTTATTTACATGAATGAAGGTGTTTTAAAAGAAATATCTACTATTATAATATTTCTTGTATTTTACTTGTAATTTGATGCATATGAGAGTGAGTAGAAAATATTATATATATGTGATTTTTTTCCTTTTAAGAAACAAAACAATAATTAAAAAATTTAAAAAAATTAAGTGGGCCAGCCCGCCTAGCCCGTGGCCCGCCGGTGGGTTGGGCTGGGTTAGAATTTTTCCAGCCCGCCAAAATGGTGGGTCGGCCCACCTCGTCCCGCCAAATGGTGGGTTATGGTGGGTTACGGGCTGGTCCGCCCCGCCGGCCCGTCTTGACAGCTATACACACAGGTAAACACATATAACATATTGAACTTCATATTTCACTGTATACAAAAGTCGTACTCCATATAGGTAAGTCCAATACGCAAAATTTACTGTATACAAAATTTACTCCATATAGATTAGTGGACTTCATATTTCACTGTATACAAAAGTGGTCCTCGATATACAAAATGTCAAACTGTAAATATATCCATACTTAGTCGATTTCGACGTCGTAGTGGTCAGCAAGTAAGTCTCTTGGCTCCTCAAACTTCAATAACTTCTTGCAATGGTTGATCTGATCAACGAAAGGTGTGGTCCAAGCGATGGCTTTGACCGGTGCTCTTTTGTACCAAACTGTTGAAGGTGGAGGAATCGAAGAATGAGCGATCGTCTTTAGTATAACGAAGTGATCCCCGATCAGACCTATAGTACATAGGTTAGAATGTCCGTGATCCGTCGGAGGAGCGCACATCGGAAAGAATGTATTGCTAATATCCGGCGAGATAAGTACAACAGGTATCATGTACCTATTAACAAATAAATAGCCGGCAGACAGGACTGACATGTAGTGGTCTTTTTCGGTAACACTGTCGGTGCAAGGGATACTTAACAACAAACTTGCAACCGTTTCTTTGCTTAGGATGCGGGAGTAGAATGGAAGACGAGTCTCTAACTCCTCGTACAGCTCCTGCCTCACCCTTCTCCATCCGTATTTGTCATCATAACTAAGATGCCTTGCAAGCACATGAAATCCGCAATGGCCATCACCGGGGACATCGACAATAGACCAAATGTAACTGCGAAGCTTAGGTTGAAATTTGTCAATATACAAACTCGTTGTTTGGCTTGCAACGGTATCTTCTCTTGGGAGGTCCATTTTTTCTATTTTTCCACGAACGACAAGCTTGCCCTTCCGTACAGGCGAAGGTTGCTGTAAGCTTCGTTCAACATGCTCAAAGGACGGTGGATCTCTCTTAGTCGACTCCAGCCTTCTCTTCTGTGAACTAGTCAATCTTGTTTGAGGCCTGCCTTTAGGATTGGAAACAACGGACGGCTCATGCATTCTAGTAGTCACCGGACATCCAATTTTTTGGATTTTAAGCTCAATGGACATCCGTTTCGCTCCTACTGAGGCACACCACCTTGCGTGGAGAAGTTTTACTTGTGGCAAAGAGAAGAAATCATCGTCCGTCTTCACTAGGGGCATCATAGACAACTGCCTCCAACGTTGATCGGCAGCATCTACTGGAATAGGAATAGATTCACGGCGATATTCATTAATCTGATGTGCACAAGGGAGGCCCAGTGTATGTCGATATACACACCCGTAAACCTCGGGATCAAACCCGACAAACTTTGACCTTTCAATCTCATCAACTATTAATGCCAACGCCTTGTGAGATACCACGTGCATTAAAGCATCTAAGAGTACTTCCTTTCTATGCTCATGCTTGACTATATTCAAACTCATCCCAAATGATGCCTTAATTTCATTCACCGGCCGGTTTACTGATAAATGTATAGCTTGCCAAATAGAGACAAAGTTGTCGAGAGATGATTTTAGGTGTCTCTTCAATAAAGAGTGTGCTCCTTCGATACGGTTGGTAGTTGTCGTGCCGTAATGCTTTACCACATTCAAGCATGCTAAGACGAATTGTTCTTTGTGCGGTTCAAGCCATGTATCTTTGATGTAAGAAATGCATGCTGGCTACCTCGCCACCCACTTTTGCTTGAACAAGTACCATGCGGCGTCGTAACTGGCAATCGTAGAGGCTCGCCACACACAATTCAAATCATTGTAGAATTCGTCAAAAAAACTTCAACTTACATTGGGCTTGAATATTACGATTGACATGCCAAGTGCATAGCAATGTATCCGCTTGAAGAAAAACAATACGAATAGCATTAATTAGGGCATACTCTCTGTCGGTAACAAAAACTGACGGCTCTGTATGACCGGTGTAAAGTGTTTTTAGTTTCTCCAACGCCCATGTGTAGTCTTCAAGTTTCTCACTCTTCATGAAGCAAAATGCTACTGGAAATGTTTTCCAAGTAGAGGTGAACCCGACGACATGAAAGAGAGGCATCTTGAACTTATTGGTCTTGTACGTGCAATCAAGTACTAACACGCCGGCAAAAGACCTGGCCAAACTTGCACAATCGGGATGAGCCCAAAAGATTGAAATTACTTCATTACTCTAGGGATGTCTTCTATGGAACTCAACATAATGATTATTGGCAAGCAACTTGAGCACTTCTTGCATCGCCATTCTTGATTTCGTCCGGACAGCGTTTGAAGAAGATAGGGCGTTGTATATTGACTTCATTGTAGACTTGTTCTTCTCATCTTCATGTCGTATGACGGAATATATTTGTCTCGGTGCAAATTCGGAGGTGGACAAGTCTTCGACTATCTTCTTCTCCGTATTGTTCAACCGTCCGACATACGGATGACCCAATAGTGTCTCGACAATCTCATGGTAGTGGGTTCCATTCTTCACTTCTACGGTCTATTTCCCTTCTTCTTCGTTTCTAATATATATCATGAATGGACAACCACATTTACTCGTTCCAACATTTTTTAGAACTTTACTTTGGATAACTGTGTTTGTCTTGTGCGTTCTGAACACACCACCTCTTTCACAGCCAACCACCACAGTTTGTCGTCCCGGGCGATTTTAGGCCGATCTGGATATCACTAGAACTATGTTATTTTCCTGTCCAACTTCTCGACACCAATGTACCGCACCCTCGCTTGATTCAAAACAAAGATCGGTCCAGAATAAATGGGCTATATTGACTGCAATTGGAGCCGGTACTACAAAATCGGAAGATCTCAAGTCCTATAATAGAACTTAAAAGTTAATACAATTAGACAACATCATAAAGCAAATAGATTTCATAGATTAGGACTGCCAGAGAGGTGGCAGTCCTTCACATACGTAGGACTGCCGGGCCCCTGACAGTCCTACATATGTGCAGGACTGCCAGGCCCCTGACAGTCCTACATATGTGAAGGACTACCACCTCTCTGGCAGTCCTAATCTATGATCGGGACTGCCCGAGAGGTGGCAGTCCTCTGTGTCACAACACGAATTTTTATCCGATAAAAAGTTAAAATTTAGTTACCAAGAGGGCTTCCGATGCATCAAAGTGTTCTTCGGACGTGGCGGGAAGAGAGTATACAACATTTGATGATCCCGGTTGTTCCATGTTCAATATTTTTCTACATTAAACACATAATTCAACTTTTATATGTGAAATTCATGTTTAAAATATTAAACATATATTAATTCGATGACTTACCAATAAATGTGAGAAGTCAATGACGTAGAGTTGAGGGAGAGAAAAATTTGGAAAAAATGTAGGTTGGAAAAAAACTTGGGGTTAAATTATTTGACCTAGAGTTGAGGGAGAGAAGAAAAGAGTTGAGGGAGAAAAGAAAAGAGTAGAGGGAGAGAGAAAAAGAAAACAAAAGTTGGTATTTATACCTTTGCTTGGGCTAGTCCCAAGTAAAAAAAATTGATGGCAAACTTGTAATATTTTGAAACATTTTTGGGCTAGCCCCTAGCAAAAAGGTGTTAGCTAATGCTCAGCTTTTGAGCAAAAGCTCAACCCCGACCTTTATTTTAGTCCCACATCAGTTGGATAAGAGTAACTAAGTGTGTATATATTACTACTCCCTCTTTTGTTTCATTAAAAGTTGTGTGTGGGAGCTCCATGGGCCACACGCACATGCCGCCGCCCGGCCCGACTTGGCTCGGTTCGGTTCGGTGTGCGTAACGAGTACGGGCACGTGCCCACACCTGCGGACGCCGAATGCCGATCCGATTTCCTCATCGGGTTCGGTCTGAGACCCTAAAGGATTTTTTGATCCTTTCAAATATTTCTGACTGTTACAAACCTTTTACTTCCGTAACGTTCACTATTCATATTCAGTCCAAGTTTAATGAACCATGTGCTAAAAACTATTTGTAACGTTCGAATTAAATCAGCTAATTAAAACTGAGTTTAATTATCCTCTCCACTGCAAGCCTATAAAGTGAGCTCTTTTTTATTCTCAAGACACAGAAAAAATATCATTCCGAAACTCTCTACAAAATTTCTCTTTCCGAAATTTTGGTGCTCTTTGTTGTTGCTCTGGGCAGAGCTAAGTACGTGGTCATTCTCTCCGACGTCGTGTGCGACAACGAGATTTCGGTGGAGCGGAGATTTTACCACTAGGAGCATTCGGGTACGGTCTGTACATAGACCCGAGCTAACTCTTAGGGCAGTACTACGTGCACGACTTCCCCGGAGGCCGGTAACACTTATTTATTTAATTTTGTTTACAGATTTTATTACAAAAAAATTAAAGAAATATTCCAACAATCTAAGTGTTAGTAATTTGTAAGAGTTTTCTTGTTGTTACAAATATCTGCTCACTGCCTTCGAAATACACTGTCAATTTTGCAACCAAACAAGTTAATTGCTTGTTGCCTTCACTGTTTCCAATTCCCATATAATTGCTTAACAAAGTTTGTTGTTCACAAAGTTATTTGTTAAACAAATTATTCAGTCATTTGTTAACAAAGGTTATTGTTACTGTAACAAATTACTCTACCAATTGTAGCAAAAGTTTTCGAAACAATTTACTTTATTCTTCCTACTGTAGCATAATTTTACTTTGTTTTGTTCAATTTTATTAACAAGACAGTGCATAGATTCCATGCAAATATTCTGTCCTTAACAAGACAGTGCATAGATTCCATGCAAATATTCTGTCCTTAACAAGACAGTGCATAGATTCCATGCAAAATTTTACTTTGTTTCTATCCTTATATCACAACAACTTTGTTACCAAATATTCTGTTAACAAATTTCTTTGCTATTCTTAATATTTGTTAGGAAATAATTGTTATAGCTTGTCATTTTGACATACTGTTAGCAAAGATTTATTATCTAATTAATATTAATTGCTCACTACCAACAAGTTACTTATTAACTGTCAAATTGTCATTATTACTTATATTGACATCTTAGACAAATATTATTGTTAGTACATTTTTGTCGATACTAGTTGAGTAACCTCTTTTACTCAATATTTTAATTTAGGCTAAATCAAAACAATTAACTGATTTAGTAAAATTCCTTTAATTTTAAAGTTCTAAAGTCAAGATTTGTTTGGGAACAAGCCGAAAGGGCCCTTCTGTCAACAAGGCAAAAAATCGTCTAAGCGACCGGTACTTAAGTGTTCCTAGTGAACCTTCGCTTGCTGGGATCCGGCCCCTACAGCTAACCCAATCTTATCAAAACTTGAAAAAACTAAAATTGTAAAGGTCTATTACTAAAATCTTCTTAATTGTCAATTTTAGCCTAAATCCATCTTATTGAGTAAATTTAAATTTTTACAGACTTTAGAAAACATAACTTCCAAGGAAGAGACTTTTTCTGCAAAGTCTGCAAAATTCAATGGCACATATTTCAAGAGGTGGCAGAGCCAGATGAAATTTTGACTTACCACCTTAGGCCTGATTTCAGCCATTGATGGGTCCACACCCATCTCAAATGATTCTGATGAGACTGAGTCTGACGTAGGGGTATCCAAATCATCCTCCTCCTCTAAACCTAAGACCCCTAAGGCACTACAAAAATAAGGCAAATTAGCGACGTCAGGATACGTCGCTAATTAAGGAAAATACGTCGCTAAATGTAATTAGCGACGAGTTTAGCGACGAAACATGAAGGTCGCAGAAAAGCTAGTCGCAGATGACAAATTTGTCGCCCTCCGTCGTTGTTTGCGACGTCACCCCAATGTCGTTGGGTCGTCGCAAAATTAGCGACAGAGGGCGACGAATTTGTACGTCGCCAAATTAGTGACGTAGTACGACTACTTAGTGATGTTATTTCTTTTTATGTGATGACATGGCATGCCTGCCACGTCAGCAGTGTAGCGACGTACAGCGACAAAATTAGCGACATCAACTCTCTGCCACATCAGCTACTGAGCGACGGATAGCGACGTAACGACGCTAATTAGCGACGTCTGGATACGTCGCAGAACGTCGCTATATGTCGCAGATATTATGAAAAAAAATACGTTTGATATTTTTGTTATGCTGTGTGTCTGTGTTTACACAGACACACATCATCACAAAAATACCAAACATATTTTTTTAAAATTTGGGCAGCACCTCCTTTGTATATCAGATCATCGCTTATAACCCAGCGTAGGTATATTTGTCATCCCCGTCGCAGATATCACAAACATACATGTCCAAGTAAATATCATACAACAAAGTAAATATCACAAATATACATGTCCAACAAACATACATGTCCAACAGAGTCAAATAAGAATGAAAATCAGTGTACCAATGATCAATGGGCCCATAGGGCCAATACATACAAAGATGATAAAAAAAATCTACTGGATCACTGAGGAACCCTGTTGCACATCTGAGATAGCATGTACTCATATTGCTCCTGTGTGAGCTGTACCATAGTAGCAGTAGGAGGCAGTGCAAAGTCTGGAGTCGGCACCGTCGATGGACCAGGAGGACGTATCTGCTCCAGCTCTCGCAGTCGCTCAGCATGCGCAGCAAGGGTACTCACCATCCTCTGAGAACTCTCCTCAATCGAAGTATGTATCTGAGTGAGTGAGGCAGACATGGTCCTCTGCGATCCCTCCAGCTCGACCTGTCTACGCTCTGTGCACTCCGTAGACTCGGTGAGCGTGTGCAAGCTGGCAGTCGTAGCCTGCTGTAGACTCATCAGCTCCTGTATACTGCGCTCGACCGTATCGAATCGTCCGGTGATCATCGGATCGTCGGATCGTCACTCTGCGGTATGGTGATCAGAAATCTGCTGCTGCAACTCGCGACGCAGCTCATCGATATGACGACCAATATCCTGCGGTCGTGATGACGCCTGCGAAGCTGGAGACTGCGCACTGACAGAGGGGGTCCGGGATGACTCTGAAGTCAAATAGGTGCCGTAGGATCCCGTACTGTAGTACGTACCCTTCTGAAGACCACCAACAGCGGTCATCCAGAGGTCGTCCGGCGATAGAGCTGTAGGCGGCTAGGAGAAAGTAGCAGCTCCTCCCTCTGCTGGCGCACTAGCAGTAGCAGCCGCCTCCTCTTGTAGCCGAAGAAACTCGGCCTATAATAATGTTTGCTAACGTCTAAGTGTTTGCTAAAGTCTATATTGATAACTATTTTCCTATTTTTTAAATTATAGTAAATTAATATAAAGAATAGAACGTGCATATGCCTGCGTCGCCCTCTCGTCAATGAACTCCCCAGCCCTGCGATGGGTGACCAGGAAGACGGTCACCATGTTGGGGTCCTCACCCTTTTTTTATCTGTTAAAATATATTATGTATTATTAGTATTAAACATTCTATCCAACTATATATAAAATAATGTCCGTCATAGAAAACGTACCAGACGACGAAAATGCTCCGTCATAGGAATGGAGCCACCATACCACTTACTGGCGCTCGACCGTACCACCTTGGCCTTGTCAGACCGCTCCTGGTACCTGGCCTCGCTGAATCTAGCCTTCATCGCAGTCCACTGCTCTGGTGTGATCCAACCATGGATCGGCTTTCCGGAGCGATCACGAGACTTTTGGTCGTGGATTGCATCACGGATGAGCTTGCCTGCGACGGCAGAAAATTGGGCCTCGATCTTCGTCGCCCGGTGTGGTGGATAGAAATAGGTCCTCTACAAGAAGTAAAATAGAAAGAGTTGTATAATATATAAAAATAATTATTAAAATTTAAAAATAAACAAATTTTTTATCTTGAAGTGGGCCAACCAAAAGGCCATCCTATCTGCGGGAGCATCTGAGTAGTTAATCCAAGGCCTACCATAGTTCTGCCTAAGAAATAACTCCAGCTGTCTCTGTACTGCAGGAGGCCGATATCTATACAATAATAAATTTCATGAATATATATGTACATATAATTATTTGAGAAATATATATTAACTAATTAACTTACTTCGTAGGCTCGTCCGTCCAAATCTCCATACGCGTCTCGTCCGGGAGAGCGCATGGAGGGTCGCTCTCACCTCCAACATGACCAGGATTAGTCTGATCACCGTCCTCCATATGCTCGGCCTCGACTCTCCCCATGGAGCCGTCGGCAGGAGGAATACTGGACGCGGGAGGAATGCTGGACGTGAAAGGAATGCTGGACGACAAGGGAGGAGTCGCCAACCTGCTGGAACTGCCATGTTCCGGTAATAGACCAGGAGCAGAATGGTACACTGGCGTACTCGAAGATGAGGATGAGGGTACGGAATCTGCATCCCTAACCTGACGCACACGGGACTGCCTAACATAATATCCTCCGCGTCGTCCGGGTCTAGTCATACCTGATAATAACATATGACAATAAAACAAATATACATATTTATATGATAGACATCATAAATTTTTGAAAAATATCATAGTCACAAAAGTGTCAAATATGATGATAAAACAAACGCACAGATTTAATCCTCTTCTAAAAATTCATCTAGTTCGTTTAGCTCATCATCTTCTTCTTCTTCCTCCTCTACATCTTCACTTTCATCTGCATCTTCCTCTTCAGATAATTCTTCTTCTTCTACACAATTAGATGTGTAATGAGAAACTTCCGTCGTGTCCACTTCTATAATATTTGTTACAAGAGGTAGTTCATCCTCTTGATAAGCTATATCGTTAACCTCAAAGGTATTTCTAGCTTTGGTCTTGCATACTGCCCACCAGTCCGACCTTGTTGTTCCCCGTTTAGGATAACTTGTGAAGTACACAAGCTGAGCCTGACTTGATAGGACAAATGGTTCATAGGCTTGATATCGACGCCGATAGTTTATATCCATAAGACCCTGCTTGTCTACTTTCCAACCTTGACCTTCAATCGGATCGAACCAATCACACCTGAATAACACAATCTTAGCAGGCTCTATTCCATAACTATATGTCAGCTCCACAATCTCTCGTAAGACGCCATAGAAATTGTTGCCCGCATCAACATCTTTGTAGTTCGAAGATCTGATACACAAACAGCTATTTTTGGTGGAATCGAGATCCACAAAGTTGTCTCTGATCGGGCAAGTTGTTGACTTGAACCTAAACCCATTCACACAGTAGCTTGGCCATATTTTTGCAGCATAAATTGGTCCCTTGGCTAGCGTTCTAATAGACTCATTCTCAAGTCTTGCGTATGGACGATCGACCTAAATACCAAGAAAAAATAAATTAAGCTCATCCTCAAGTGCATATACAGAAAGGTAATTACAGAGTTCTCAAGTCTTACATATGCACTCAACCATGATGGAAAATAACGCCTCATTTTTTGTTCTAGTTCTTCTTCTGTTATGTGTGGCCTACCTGACCTCACATCATCATTAAATATGCTGAAAACAACATCGTTCAATTAATGTAATAGTATAATTATCAACACTATTAAAATAATATAGACATATTAATTACTTACCCCTCCAGCTTCTCTACTTCATCATCGTCGTAGTTGAGTAATACATACACCTGAGCAGCCCTTAGCTCATCATCGTTCAGATATCTCTTCTTCATTTTACCCGATGGCTTTCCTGGAGCATTGAATACCTTCAGTATTGTATCATTACATTCATGATCTCCGTCGTCGTTTCTAGAAGCTCTCGTTTTATTAGTTGCAACATGAGGCTTGAAATACATAGAACAAAAGTTTGTAATCTCCTCGAGAACATAGGCTTCACAAATATAACCCTCGACCCGTGCCTTATTTTTCACCTTTCTTTTTTAGGTGATTCAAATGTCGCTCGAACGGGTACATCCATCGATATTCGACGGGTCCACCAACACGTGCCTCATAGGATAGATGAATCGGCAAATGCTTCATAGAGTCGAAGAATCCAGGAGGAAACACCCTCTCTAGCTTGCACAGTGTTACCGCAATATCCTTCTCTTGCTTTTCTAGACGATAAACGAGCAATTTCTTAGAACAAAGATCTCTGAAGAATATGCTAAGCTCCGTCAATGGATTCCAAACTTCTTGCGGTAAGAATTCTCGAATTACAATCGGAATTAATCTCTCCATGAATACGTGACAATCGTGGCTCTTCATACCCGTCAATTTGTTTTCCTTCGGATCGACACATCTTCTCAGATTTTGTTACGACCCGCACCCTAGAGTAAGGGCACGAGACGTGGGTACGTCCAGCCTACGCCACAGTGTCGGCGGTAGAACGCTGTCCTAGGTCAATCATCTAACAATATATAAGGTACCTGTACAGTATATACACTCCGAATGGAGGTGACATAGCAATACAGTCTCAATCACATCGAAGATAGAGTACGATAAAAAGATAGATAGATATGGAACGAAACAAATCCACAGAGATACAATCAATTAGAAGTCTAAGTGTCTAAGATGACATCTCCATAAACATCAGATAAAACAACTCCCAGTACATATACAAAAATGTATCAATGAGAAAGACAAGGTAAGAGTCTAAGCTAGCAGTCTAAACTACTGGTGGTAGATCCTCTACTGCAATTGGGTCCAAGTCACCAGTGTTGTCTAAGCTGTACCATAATGGGTAGACACCAGAGCCTCATCATTCTCTGTAAAAATTTTAACAGGTCCAGTCAGGACGGGAGCGAGCACAATACATCTCAACAAATCATAACAGAAAAGGAAATATAATCATGCTAGAGAGTAAGATACATGAAACTGAAGAATAATATGATATAAAAGAGAGACTGTAAGTAAATATCTATAATATAATAGAGAACTAATCAGTGACTAGTGATTCAGAGTACAAGATAAAATATGTGAACAGCTGGAGGGTGGTTCGTGACTATACTAAAGAGGTGATTCATGACTATTCTACTTTGGAATTATTCACATGTTCATTTCTACTCTCCCATCCCCAATCAATACACAAGGATCCAGTCAAGTTACGTGAAGATTCATGACTATACTACGTTGCCCATATAGGGTGATTCAAGAGTGATTCATGAAGATTCTTGAAGGCTCTGTGATTCATGAGAGTACAAGAATCACAAGCTGATACATGAAGATTCATGATAATAGAAGCATGAGATACATGATGTAAGTGAAACACACGAAACAAGAGTATCTGATGCTCCCGAGAGAGATAACATCTCATGAAGGGATCCATATAGTACTAATCCGTGTTACCAACGTGTCAGCATCAAGTAAAGTAATCTAAAGTAGGAATATAATCTTAAACAAGATATAAAATGATCAAAGAATGTACTCGTCTGGTATCCTGAATATCTGAAGAGAATATACTGTCCGAGGAGTGGTGTCTGTCTCCTATAGAACAGTACAAGTCACTACATGTCTAAAATAATGAAATAGACTGCTACAATGCATCTACATGATGTTGGGGTCAATCTAGGCTAAAGTCAACCTTTGGTCAACTCTAGTCAACCCTAGCAGTCAAACTAGGTCAACTCTAGTCTAGTTAGGTCAAATAAGGTCAAACAGGGTTAAACTAGGTCAAACTAGTCTAGGTTGGTCAAACCTAGGCTTAACAAGTCAATCTAGGTCAACTAACCAAATACCATACAAGTCACACTAGCCTAGTGATACACAAGTGTATCACACTGCATGCCATAGGCTAATTACATAGGCAATGAGCCATATCACCTATAGGCCATATACCCAATTCTACCATATATCCATATGCACACCATATACATAGGCAATGTTATATTTGCATTACATTACACATAACCCAATAGTTATTACACCCACATTTACACATATATGTAAATATACATACACATAGAGTAGCTATATAGGTATTAGATTACATATCCATATGTATACATGTAGAGATAGACATGTGTGTGTGTGGCATTGGTACATGGGCTATAGGCTACCTGTGTTCTCAGGTTTCTGTGGTTTGTGTATGTGATATAATATGTTATTGAGTGTGTGAGGGTCAATGGAAAACAGTTTTCAGTTTTCTTCTAGGTAATGTGTGTGTGATGGTGTGAGGGAAATCTGTGAGTGTGTAGATAGGTGTAGACATGTGTGTGTGTGTGAGTAGGTGTCTTAGGAAATCAGTGTGACAGTGAACCAGTGTGTGAGTAGTGTGTGTGTGTGAGAGAGAGTGTATGACAGTGAACCATAGTGTGTGAGTAGTGTGTGTGTGTGTGTGAGATGACTGAGATTTGGAATGTGTGTGAGTGAAATAGAAAACAGTGTAAAGGGAAAAACAGTTTTCAGTTTGTGTGTGTTGGATATGTGGCTGCTATGTGTGACAGAAATTGTGGCTTAGGTATGAGGGAACCTGTGTGTGTGTTAATGTGAGGGTGAAGTGAGGAAAATCTGTGAGTGTGTAGCTCAGATTTTAGGAAAACAGTGAATGTAAAGTTCTCAGAGTTTTAACAAACCAATTTGACAGTTAATACTAACCCTTGGCAGTTAGCATACCAAAATCGACTCCAATAACCCATAGCATCAACACAAATCGAAATTAACATGAATTTCAACCCTAACATATGCAGGTGAACTAATTAACTACCTAACATTATTAAAATCAGTAAAAGAATAACACTGAAACTCAGAAATAGCATTACAGCCCAATGTGTATCAGTGAGTATCAGCCCACTTTGGGAATCAATGAATTCGACCCCAAATAATCATTAAATTTATAAATAATAGGTTGGTAACTAGTGTAGCATATGTGGGTGTGCTAGGAAGCATCTTTGTGTCCAAGGATAGGACACGAATTGAGTCCAAACACTCACACGACACACGGACTGAACACAGTGCACTACAGTGTCGTGCACGCGTTCACAGAGGTCGTGGACACGACATACGACACGTATGGCCATGTGGTCATGTCCACGTGTAGCCCATGTGTCAGTCTACACATTCGACACCCTGTGGGGTATCCACGATGTGTCCACTGCGGACACGAATACGTGTTCGTGCGTGCCTGTGCGCGTGTTCAGCCGCTTGCGCGTTACAGCGCACGGCCAGTGCGGGCGTGTTTGCTCCGCGAATACAAATCCATCTGCTCCCAAATTTTGGGAGCATGATTTCAGACGTTGCCTCTTGCTCCACACAAAATTTTGTGTCCTGACGTGTCCTATGTCACGAGATACGGACCCCGATAGGCAGGACACGGGCGTGGGGTTCGTGCTGCGTGTCCAAGGCTAAAAACGTGACACAAACCGACACGAAACACCAAACACCCTTCACAAACAATCATACACACACCTAGATCTATAGATCTGTGTAATTAGTTTTCAAAAATACGAAAATAATTTCCTAAGAAGCATTTCTATAAACACCTATATTCCTATTATGATACGTGTCTGATACAGACACTAAATGGACACGAATTGTGCCCAAATCTCGGAGACAGCTAGGAAATCCTAAAACCTAGCCCTATATGCAAAGAAATCAGGAAAGACAATGGGTTTACATGGTTTACCTATTGAGTGTCAATACTCAAAAAAAGCTTCAAATGGAATGATCCCAAATAGCAACTCCCAAGCTCCAAATGACACGAAAACTGAGGTGAACCTCCAGAATCAGTAAACAAACAATAATTATATCCTAATGCAAAAGACTAGGGTTAAAAAGGAGTTAAAATGAATTAAATAGGATTTTAGGGGAATGGAAAATTACCTCTCCTTCCAAATCTAGGTCAAGAACAAAAAAGGCAAGAACACACTAAGAGAATACTTATAGGCAAGGGGAAACCCTAATTGTGGCTGCCATGGTTGGGTTTAGTTTGGTTTTGGGCTTAAGTCATGGGCCTATGGCTTAATTTACAAGTCTTAAAATTGGTAAATCACAAGTCATTAGGTTAAGCCGTAAGTCATGAACCATTTCACTTAAACTTAACCTTCCTACTTTAAAACTAATTTCTAATGACTAAAAGTAGGTTAACTTAGGTTAGACTAGGGTCACCATAGCTAGGGTTAGCTTCTAGGCTAGTATACAAGTCTCAACTAGTCAAGTCAAAAATCACAAGTCATTAATCCAATAATTAATCAAATTATTTTAATAAGTCAAAATGACCAAATTACCCCTAGGCTAAAAATGATCAATAGATATTCCAAATCACAGGGTTAGGCTCTAGGTCAGACTGTCTCTACGGTTTCACTAGCTGCACATCAAAATCACAAGTCATGATTTTTAAAATAGTTTTAAATGATTAAAAAAAACCAAAAATCATATTATTATTTAAATATCATAATTAAATAATTAAAAACACAAAATTTTAAAATTACCCTCATTTAGAAAATTGGGTGTTACAGATTTAACACATATCCGTCTGGAAATTTTAGGCCCTGGATCCACCGACAAAGTCTCACTTTATCCTCCTTGTCCAGTGAAAAAATTGACTTCAGCATGAACTGTTTTCCATTCTCCCCTATCAAATGCAACGCAGGGCGTTTGCATATTTCTTCTAAGTCCAACCTGACCTTGGGATTGTCTTTCGTTTTTTCCTTTACATCCATCACAGTATTAATTATGTTATCAAACACATTCTTCTTAATATGCATGACATCAAGATTATGTCTGATCAGATTGGTACTCCAATATGGCAGATCCCATAATATGCTCCTCTTTGTCCAGTTATGATCTCTACCAAATCCATCGCACTTGTACCCAGTTATAGGATCTTCGATAGCACTTGGAAAATCTCTAACCTCCTCCCATATCGTGGCTCTGCACCACCTTGGCGGTGGATCACCCTTCTCTACAACGTCAGTACGGAATGCATTCATGTTCCTTCTGAACGTATGATCTTTTGGCAGAAATTGTCGATGACAATCAAAGAAGCACGGTTTTCCTCCGTGTTTCAAGCGAAAAGCCTTAGTACGGTCCATGCAATACGGACATGAGAGACGGCCATGAGTGCTCCATCCAAATAACATTTCATAGACCGAAAAGTCGTTGATGGTCCACATAAGGGTTGCCTTCATCTAAAAATTCTGCTTCCTGAAAACATCGTACATGTTAGCGCCTACTTCCCATAACTGATTCAACTCATCTATCAAAGGCTGTAAGTACACATCAATGTTCCTCTTGGGATTGTTCGGACCAGAAATTATAACGGTTAGAAACATGTACTGAGTCTTCATGTACATCTAAGGCGGTAGGTTATACGGAGTGACAATCACAGGCCAGCACGAATACTGGAATCCCAAAAGACCAAAAGGAGTAAAACCGTCAGAAGATAGCCCCAACCTGACATTACGCGGATCTGAAGCAAAATCAGGATACACTCGATCAAAGTACTTCCACGCTTCTCCATCGGATGGGTGATCCAATACTCCTTCAATCTGTTCTCGCATGTGCCAACTCATATTTTCGGCCGTCTCTTTCACCATAAATAATCTTTGCAACCGCGACGTTAAAGGCAAGTAGTGCATTGAATCGGTCAGTCTTCTTGCACCGGTAGACCTTCCTGTAGTAGTTGTCTTATAGCGATCAGCACCATAAAATCTGTACACATCTGCGTCCTTGTCGTCTTTGTAGTACAACATGCACCCATTGCGACAAGAATCGATTTTCTCGTATCCCATCCAGAGCGATCTCACCATCCTCTTAGACCGATAGAAGTCTTTAGGTAACTTAGCACCCGCCGGCAAGATATCTATAATCAACTCCAACACTCGGTTGTAGCATTCTTATGACGTGTTAAAATTTGACTTAATGCTCAACAGTCTTGTAACCACCTCCAACGGTGAATGATCCTCACAACCAGGATACAATGGAGTCCTTGCATTCTCCAGCAACTCCATGAACTTTGCAGCATCGACATTCGATGCCTCCTTAGCTGCATCATGAATGAAACTAGGCCCCGCAGCGTCGAAAATCATGTTCACGCACCCGTCGTCGTATGCATGATTATCTGAAACAAAATTAGGTCCCGCATGTATATATGGCTCAACATAAGGCTCCGTCTTTGATGCTAAAGACACAAGTTCTCCGTGTGCGGTCCACTAACAGTAATTAGGCGTGAAACCCTTCGAGTACAAATGATATGTCACTTCCACTTCTGGATAATATTTTACGTTATGATATTTCACACACGGACACTTAATTTTGGTGCCTCCATGTACTGAGGGAACGCCTTAGCAAACTGCAGGAACTGCTCTACTCCCGCTATGTATTCATCCCGTACACCACATATATCATCAGGACGACGATTGTACATCCATGAACAATTTCGCAAGTAGTAATTCATATCCATTTGGAAATAATTCTACAAAGATGGACACACAATTAATACTGTGTCGGACATGAAATCGTACGTGTACAGGATTTGGACTGTGCGTGCACAATCGTAAATTCGACTCTGATACGCCTTGGTATCTTGGACACACGACTTGTGGACCCAATTCAATTCAAGGTGATAGACATGAAGCCCTACCCCTACTCTCTACGTGGATACGAGCACGTGGCCAATGGCACACTGTGTCGTGTCCAATTCGACCCGACCCCAATGCACGATACTGATTTTCTGCTATGTACTGATATTCTGTTATTCTCTGTTTGGACACCTTCGTGTCCAATGTTTAAACACGCATACCCCCCTCTGACACGTACACATATGGGGAACACTTCTGTACAACTATTTTTAGGTTTTATCGAGTTTAGATTTCAATTTGGTATTTTTGAAATGAATTCACTAATATTGTCTGATACTCGAAGAACTGGTTTCAAGTTCAAATAGACTTTGGGTTTGATTTTTGAATTTGGTTCGGGTTGATTATGAAGATGTGGTTTTGTCTGATACTTGAGTTTTGCAATGTAATGTGAACTGTTCGGGTCTTCATTTGATTTTTAGTTTTCAAATTCCTAAATTGTTTTTAGCCTACTTGTCAATGTACTTTATAAAAATTTATATCCTAGCAGGTAGAGTTTCTACATTGAAATTGCATACACAAAATAAATACTTTTCAATGGTTTTCCATTTCTATTCTAGGTGCCACAAAATAAATGTTTCAATTTAATGATGTGGGATCCGATATTAATTGGTATGAGAGAGAATTTCTATGAAAGTTTCTACATGTAGAAACCCTTATAGAATCTTGCCATCCTACATCAATGCCACCTAGGATAGAGATTGACATCGAAACCACCAATGGAAGAAGTTTTTTCTAAAATAAATTTCTACCATAGAAATAGGGAAGATAGAGACCTCCATTCGAGATAGCCTAAGCATCGTGAACCTTTGTATTGAATAACCCTAGCCCTAACCCAAGCAAGAAATTTGCAGAATTAAACCACCAGACTACGACCAAGTGATAAGTAGTAGCTGAGCCTGTATATAAGAATGAACATCATCCCTGTAGTAATGCCTCATAATATAACAATAGTAAGCAAGTTCCATTGCTAAACAGTTACAGAATTAACAAGACTGGCAGATGATATTTCGTGTATTTAATCCAAATGACAAACGCAACTACCAATAATTCAGTTACAAAACTAAAGAAAAGTTCAGTCTAAAGCCTACAAACTATCATGTCCTTCCCATAAAATGACATTTTTAAATATTTCAAAATTACTTAGTAAACATCCAGAATGTGTAAAAAAATCTTGTTGACAGTTCTCTCCCAAATGGTTTGAATCCAGCAGGTTACTCCCAATCTATAGAGTCAGGAGTTGCATCCAACACAGCTGCAACAAGGGCCACACCCATAGAAAGAGGAGGAGCAGTGTCCCCCATGCACGTTCTCCCCCACTCACAGCACCCCCCCCATATATTGCTTAAAACTGTGTGAGTGACAGAGGGGGTATGTGTGTGTGTGTGTGAGACACACGTGTCTACGGATATGTGTGTGTGTGACACACGTGTCTACTCGTGTCCAAACGAGGTCAAAATCGTATCAAAATCGTGTCTAGATAGCTAGGGCTAGGGTTAAGGTTTACCTGAGGGCGGCTCGGTCGGAGTTGGGAGGCGGCGAGGAGGGGGGCTTTGTCGGAGGAGGGAGACGGCGAGGAGGGGGGCTTCGTCGGAGGAGGGCTTCGTCGGAGGAGAGCTTCGTCGGAGGAGAAAAACTTTAGAAAATTTTTGGAAGAGAGAGAAGGGGGAAATGAAAGTTTCGAACGGGATATAATAAAACATTAGCGACGTCTGATTTAGACGTCGCTGAACGTCGCTAAGGAGCGACATAACTTAAGTCACGTCGCTATTCAGCGACGTAATTTATCTCTTGTCGCTGAACGTCGCTATTCAGCGTCGTTTTGCGATGTCTGTCAAAAGGAGTCGCTATATTCAATAGTTAGCGACGTTATTTTATTCCGTCGCTAATAGAACATATTTTAGTAGTGAGGAAATAGACTACCATTGCTTCCACAGAATCTTAAGCGCTATGTCTGAGTCTCTCTACGACATTTTTTTTGAATATAAAAGCGCTAAAGAACTCTAGGATGCTTTGGAAGATGAGTATGGTTGTGATGATGCTGGAATTGATAGATTCAATTCTACCACATTCAACCGATATGTCATAGTAGATAACAAACCTATCAATGACCAAATCCATGAGTTCCAAGAACACCTTAGGCATGTTCAAGCCAAGGGAACCTTCTTTTCTACTGAGCACAAAATAAGATGCTTGATAGATAAACTCCATCCTTTCTGGTCTAAAGTGGCAAAGGACCTACTACATCTACAAGGATCTATTACGTACTCTCAAGCTCTACAGATAATTAGAACAGAAGAGTAGTATAGGTCCAAGACCAATGCTAGGTCAAATGCCACAGCTAAGGTAAACCTTGTAGAAAGCCATGCAAAACCTAAGTCAAACAACCATCTCAAATCCAAGAAAAACTCCTTAAAAAAGAAGCAGAGTTTTCAACCTCCTCACCAAAACCATCACCACCAAAACTCTCAACCCCAAAAACCTAGAAACTTTGGTCAGACTCAGGATCAAAAAAGATTTTGTTTTGTGTGTGGTACAACCAACCATACAGCCATCAACTGCTTCTAAAGGAAGAAAGAACCTATCCAGAACTCCTTCAAGGGAAAAGGCAACCCAGAGGCTAACATGATTCTGAATGTGTCTTCCAGCTCCTTCAGGTCTGTAAGCTTTCAACCTGTAGTAAACCTGTCTTTCCATTCTGATGATTGGTGGTTGGATTCTGGAGCTAATGTTCATGTTTTATTTGATCGCTCATGTTTTTCAACCTATCAGGAATCAGGTGGAGGAGGCGTGACTCTAGGAGATGGCTCAACGGCATAAATTGTAGGAAGAGAAAGAATAGATCTGAAGATGACATCAGAAAAAATTCTACATTTTCATGATGTGCTTCATGTGCCGTCTGTCAGAAGAAATCTTGTTAGTGGGTCACTCCTTGTAGTCTCAGAATACAAAATTGTAATGGAGGCCAATAAAGTAGTTTTCTCTAAGAATGATTTGTTTGTGGGGAAAGGATTTGTGAAAGATGGACTCTTTGTTTTAAGTACTATGAATAAAAGTTCTAATCCTTCTTTTATTGCAAATGTTGAATTCTCAAATGTTTGGCATGGTAGACTAGGTCATATGAACTTAGGATCTATCAAAAGGATGATGAACTTAGATATCATCCCTAAGACTCCTATAGATGATGAACATAAATGTGAGATTTGTGTTCAAGCCAAACACACTATATTACCTTTCAAATCTGTCTATAGAGATTCTGAACTCCTAGAACTTATCTATAGTGATGTTTGTGATTCCAATAGGATCTTAACCCGAGGCGGTAGAAAATACTTTGTTACTTTTATAGATGACCATTCAAAGTATTGTTACACCTACCTTCTTAAGACCAAAGATAAAGTTCTAGACAGATTCAAGGTCTATAAATCTGAAGCTGAGAACCAGTTGGATAGGAAGATTAAGATCCTTAGATCAGATCGTGGTGGAGAGTATACCTCAAATGAAATTACTACTGTAAAGAGTACGGAATTATTCATGAGGTAACTGCTCCTTATTCACCACAATCTAATGGAGTTGCTGAAAGGAAGAATCACACTCTTTTAGATATGGTCAATGCCATGCTTCTCAGCTCAGGTGCCCTTGATAATCTTTGGGGAGAAGCCTTATTGTCAGCATGTTATATTCTTAATAGGATACCAAGTAAGACTAATGATAAGACCTCATATGAGTTATGGAAAGGTCGAACCCCTAGGATTAATTACCTCAAAGTTTGGGGATGTCTAGCTAAAGTAGGAATTTCTGAACCCAAAAAGAGGAAGATAGGACCTAAGACTGTAGATGTTGTATTCATAGGATATGCCCTAGATAGTAATGCCAATAGATTTCTTGTACCCATTCTGAAGTAAATAAAATCTCTAATAACACAATCATTGAAGCTAGAGATGCAGTTTACTTTGAGAACATATTTTCCTTCAAGGATAGAATCCCTTCATCTTCCTCTAACCCTTCTCTTACTACGTCTACTAGTTCTCATGACCAAATACCTAATTTTCAATCTGAACAAGTCATAGAACCTAGAAGGAGTAAAAGAGAAAGGATTGAAAAGAATTTAGGAGAAAAATTCTTCATATTTTTGATAGAGGGTGATCCCTCAACTTATGAAGAAGCCATATCCTCTCCTGATGCCCCTTTCTGGATAGAAGCTATTAACAATGAGTACAACTCCATCATGGAGAACAATACTTGGTTTTTAGCAGACCTTCCTTTAAGCAACAAACCCATAGGTTGTAAGTGGATCTTTAAGAAGAAACTTAGAACCGATGGTACCATAGAGAAATATAAGACTAGATTAGTAGCCAAAGGTTTTACCCAGAAAAAGGAATTAGATTACTTTGATACATATTCTCCTGTTGCTAGGATTTCTTTTATTAGAACCCTCCTAGCCTTAGCTTCCATTCATGACTTGCTGATCCATCAAATGGATGTAAAGACAGCATTTCTAAATGGAGATTTATAGGAAGAAATATATATGGAGCAACCTGAAGGTTTTATTACGAAAGGCCAAGAAAACTGTCACGCCCCGATCCCGGAGGATCAAAAACTAGCCACTGGACGTGATGCCGTACAAGTCTAGATTGTACTTGTACAAGGCAAAACTATTACAGTTCCTGGTATTTTTCAAAAAAACATCGACAACGCAACAAAACCAAGCAGATAAATTAAAGTCACACAAGATATGAAGAAATGTATCTCTTTATTGATAATCATAATGGATTACAAGACTTACAGCGAAATACAGAGTTTACAACTAATTACAAGACTCTTGAATAGCCAACTGAATGTATACACTTGCCCTTTAGGCTACAACTGAATATACCAACTTTTTTATAATGAACATGCCAATTTGGCTATAATCTCACTGGTACAAGTGAGTTACGCTGTTCCATACATTATATCCCGTATAGCAGAAGGCATCGTCTTGAAAGAAGAGCTTCTGCACACCCATCCGATTCATCGATGCCAAGCACTGATCAAAGGATTTCCCCCAGCATACACCTGTAATATTGCCCACAACGTGGGTCAGTACATCATCAATGTACTGGCGAGCGGTACTGGCCCAACACACCTAAGAAGACAACACTAAGTAATCATGTTATAGAACATTATTAACAGTGGTCTTTCTCGTTGCCTTAGGGTCAATTTTATGTTATAGCCGACAAGAAGTAAAGTATGCAAATCTTATAGCCAACATAATTTAAAGCATACAGTTATCACCCTTTGGTGATTCTTACCCACGGTCGTGTAGCCATCCATGTACATTTATTATACTTACTCTGCCTGCACAAGACATTGTTAGGAATAATATTATAATTCAATATAAATATCACCGTTCAGGTGATTCTTACCAACAGCCGACATCCTTTTCTGTATTTGAGTAATAACTTACTCTGTCTGCATAAGACATCATTAGCACCAGACCTATCTATATGAAGCTCACTGGCGACACGCCATCTTGGACTGACTTACAGGTACAATGGCGTCCTTGCAGTACAGGTAGCTAGCCCCACTACAAGTTCCGTTTACCGATGCCAGTACGTCGGCATCATTCCTTGTTCCCCCTAGGATGAACCGGGTTCCATAGCCCAGGAATACCGTTCGAGGAACCACCTTGTCGACAAGTTGTCCATGACCATGCAACTATATGCACTTATCTATGAAGAAACATATAAGGCATCATAAGGAAAACTAAGTAATAACCCATCTTTCTCATTCGTATTGCCATCTTGCCATCTTGCCTTGAGCCAACGCTCACATTATCATCTGCCCAATCCAGGGTCTTAGTGAAATCCCTATTCTACATCGGCACAGGATAATAGAATGTGATTACTTAAGCCATTTCTTATATCTTTGATACCATACATCTTTCCAACCAAACTCAATGTACTCACCGCCCAATTCCTGGGACTTAGCATCTGTTTTAGCATACATTCATTCGAATACAATTCAAGCATACTCACTGCCCAGTTCTTGGGTCTTAACATCTGTTTTACCATCTTTTCGTCGAGCTAAGGCTCGATATACTCACCGCCCAAGTATTTGGGACTTTGCTTCACCTGTCATGTATTTTATCGCAACATCTTTCAAGCATATAATTTATCTAGCAATAACAGTTTACGTTCAGGTGATTATTATCTTTCATTATCTTTTTGAATTCCATGCAAGGTGTTATTGAGCAACTCAATAAGAAACATAGCATACTCTTCCTTATTTTAAGCGTGAAGCTAAAGTATCTTTGAAGGGTTCAACACTACTCACTTTCATAGGACGATTTCTGCCACGATCGCATAGCCTTCCAAGTGATCCTTCGCATATTTTCAAGTCCAACAAGGCTTCATCGAACCAACCATCCATCAAAAGGCATCTTACGGGTCTGGGCACTACAATATATACCACTCAGAAAAAGTTTTGTCCTCGAAACTTAAAACAAAACTCATCCCCAAAACTTCAACCGACTTTTCATGAAACTTCTCAACGATCGACTAGCACTATTTAATATTTCTCCGCAATCCCTCGATTGATTCAAGTAATGTACCGTCTCGTTACAGCATCCCAATTGATTCAAATAGTTTACCATCTTTGATCTTTCCTCCAACACTCGTGCAATTTCTTTGCACATGATAATCCTCCCCGTGGCTTCATTTGAATTCAGCATACCACTTAGTTTGAATCATACACATATTTCAGGCGTCCTCGAAATACATGCACTTCAGCCAAGTTTAGCGATAGAGAAAACGAACGAGCTACGGTGTAACTTCTCTTCCGAACATCAGTAATTCTTTTTGAGAATCTCGTATAGTCCCACTTGTTTTATTCAATATTCCAACCAACTAATAACACAATAGATGTTACAAATTCCAACTCGGGAAATTTTTCTCAACCGATCCAAAATGTTCCAAAATATTCCGACTTAGATGTATCAAGTATTCCTTTCGAGTTCATTGTCATTCATGCAACCAAAGTTGATAAATTGCCATATTTTATTTTGATACCCCGATTCTCATCAATCAAATGTTGTACTCTTTATCATTCGCATCCATACACTTTGTTTACGACTCGTAAATTTCTCGATCATGATTCATCCATCAATTTGTACCATCATTCCACTCTAGTAACATTTCTCGCTGTACTCAAATATTTTCTCATATTGATCAAGCCAATATATTATCCTCTCACATAAGCAATTCTTATCTCCAGCAATATTAATCCCGAGGGTCCTTCCTATTCACATTCGCTCTCGCCGATCTCGGATACATGCACTATCAAATTCCGTCGTTACGCTTATTCTCAATTCTGATCCGATCAATAAAATTATCCCAACTGCCTCAAGGCACTACCATCAATTTACGTAGCTCAATATTAATCAACCAATTTCCAACCAGTTCTAATAATTTTCAGCATTCCAACAACAAAGGCAACCAAATTTCGAAACCAACATGATCCGTCATCCCATCCAACATTATAGCATCAAATTTCCCAATCTTCATTCCATTCCGAAGTTTACCTTCCGACACATCTTTACTCATTCCGACTATACTTATGAAACATCAATAGGGACATCCTATGGTTTTCCAACAGTCAACTTACCATACAGTCGAGTCTCTACGGTCAGCTAATCTAACAAGGCTTCATCGAACCAACCATCCATCAAAAGGCATCTTGCGGGTCGGGGCACTACAAAAACAAGGTTTGCATATTAGTAAAATCTCTCTATGGCCTAAAACAAGCTCCCAAGTAATGGCACAACAAATTTGACAAAGTTATTATAGAATTTGGTTTTGT
Organism: Iris pallida; assembly: GCA_029216955.1. Lineage (NCBI taxonomy): Eukaryota > Viridiplantae > Streptophyta > Magnoliopsida > Asparagales > Iridaceae > Iris > Iris pallida. Next base: position 64,573 of record JANAVB010042420.1, on the reverse strand, counting down.
GCCAAATGAATATGACAAATGTTTGTATTCCAAAAATACAAATAAAAGTTGTGTTATCTTATGTTTGTATGTTGATGATATCTTTATTTTAGGATCTTCACTAGAATTGATAAATAATACTAAGAATTATTTATCTAACCAGTTTGATATGAAAGACATAGGTGAGGCAAATCTGATTCTATGAATGCAAGTGTTCAAATGCAATGAGGGATATACTCTATCCTTAGCACATTCAATTGAGAAAATGCTAAGAAAGTTTGAGTTTTTTGACAAGAAACCTGCCCTTACTCCTTATGAAAGTAATGTTGTTCTCAAGAAGAATGAAGGATCTCCTATAGAACAACATAGATATTCACAAATGATAGGGTCCCTTATGTACATAACTAGCAGGACCAGACCTGATATTGCTTTTACAATTAGGAGACTAAGCAGATATACTAGTAACCCAAATCAGTCACATTAGTCAGCTTTGGACAGAGTATTTAGATATCTTAAGGGTACTCTAGATTATAAACTTTATTATACTAGACACCCTGATATCATAGAGGGTTACTCCGATGCAAATTGGGTAACTGATTCACATGATGTGAAATCTACTACTGGATATATTTTTACCCTAGCAGGAGCTGTAATCTCCTAGAGATCATGTAAACAAACTATCATAGCCAGAAGTACAATGAACTCTGAAATAATAGCTTTGGATACTACATGTACAGAAGCCGAATGGCTCAGAAATCTTATTATGCATATACCTGTTTCTGTTCATCCTGTTCTTGCAATTTTCATAAACTGTGATAATAAGTCTGTTATTGAACTACTAAAGCATGACTCTGTGAATGCTAAGATGAACATGCACCTGCAGCTGCGCTTCAAGTCAATAAAGAGCCTATTGGGCAAATATGTGGTTCTTGACTATATAAAGTCAGAAAAGAACCTTGCAGACCACTTGACGAAGGGTCTGTCTAGGACATTGATCCTAGAATCATCGAGGGGGATGAAGCCCATAGTATAGTCACAAGCAGTGGCAACCCAACCGAGTCTGACTGGAGATCCCAAGAAGCCGGTTCAATGGGTAGGAACAAGATGGACCAGGTGACTATTATGGAACACTGACCTGATATTAAATTCTTTTTAAAATAAAAGCCCAGAAGACTGTACATGTGTACATTAATACCTCATCCCTATGGTGACAGTGTTCCTTGTGTGATATGGATAGGATGAGTTTAAACTCTTAATAAGTCTAAGCATGTTATGCAGGGTTGATTCCTATCACCAATCCTTAAGGACTTACCTATATGAGAGGTCGTGAGGGCCGTGACTATAGGACAGGGCGATCCTAGACAACTCTCATGAATGTGTAAAAGTGTGCATAGCCAACCAAACACACCACCCGATAGACCCAAGTACCTCTAGCGTACTATATGTACTATTTTCCAAGTCTGGTTCAAGAAGACTGATTGAAGGCGTAGTCCATCAAGCTCTTCTTCAAACAAAGACAATAGTCACTACGTGAGATTCAATGATGTAGTCCATCTCATTTATGCATAGTATACAACTGCCCAGAAATTCTCTTACTCTTTTTTTATCTTTCTGTCTTCTATTACCTTGGAACTTGAGCTTTTGGGGGGGATTTGTAAGCCCCCTGAATTTAGGGCTTATTTTTTTAATTTTATAAATTAATTATTTGTAATAGATATTATTATTTGATTAAATGCTCTTTACCGTGACTTCGACTTCTGGAGCGTCAGGGATGCCAATTTCTGAAAACTCTCTTCATCAGTGTGTAGTAGACAAGATTACCTTCATGTTGATATATCATGTCCCATCCAAACTTGTTCCCTTGTACTTTTTTTTGCTTCACACAACTTCGGATCAATTTAGACCATTTGATCATTAAATAATTATTAATTGATTTTCCCACTTTTATCTTTGATCATCATATGCATGTTACCGTGACTTTTAATTTAGGAGCACAAGGCTAGTCATTTTCTTGAAACCAACTCCTTATGCATGATCTACTCGAGACGCCCTACATCCCTGACCTTCGTGTCCCACTCAGACACACCATTTTGTGCTTGATTTGCTTCACACAACTTTTGTGTTAATTTAGGCCAATTAATTATCCACCGTAGAATGTGACCTGACTTCCAATTTAATTTCGGGACCCGACATCGATCCAACCTAGTCGACCCAAAATATGGACATGGCCCAAACGAAGCCTACTACCCGCATGACACTTCTATCCCATTTATTTGAGCTCCCACATGCTACTTATTTACCTATGATCATAAATACCTATATTAATTCGATTATTGCACCATGTCCGATTTTGACCCGACCCGGCTCAACCGAACCCAACCCAAGCTTCATGTTACCCCCTCATGGACACCCACGCCCTAATTCTCCTACAAAATATTAAATACCTACTCTACCTATTTCTAAAATATTCATGGAAAACCCCTTGATTTAAATCTCTAAAGGAATAATCTAATCCCTATTTAAATCCTAGCCTTTGATCTTGTCTCCAACAATCCCAACCATCCATTCCTAGCACAAACTCACACACACACCCTAATACATGGCCGGCCCTAAGAAATCACACCCCTCTCTTTCTCAACTTTCTCTCTCTCTCTCTCTCTTTCATTAATAACTTTCCCTCTCTCTCTCTTTCATTAACATATTTCTTTCTCTCCCACTCTTTTTTCAACAGCAACATCAAGCTCCTCCATGGCCGACCCCCTACTCCCCCATGGCCGACCATACAGAGCCTCCTTCCTCCTCCTTCTCTTCTTCCTCTTCTTCAACATCTCCTCCACCATCATCACCCTCTCCATCAATACCACTCCACACCATCACCATTAACATCATTCATCATCATCACCATCAACCGTGCGCCACCTCACCTCCGTTGCCCCACCACCGCTTGCCGTTCCCTGTCGCACCACTGCCGGCCACTGTAGGTGGCAGCAGCAGCAACCGCAGCGCTGGCAGCAGTAGCGCGCACGGCAGCAGCCGCTGCCGGCCAACCGTGCGCTGCCGCCGCCGTCGCCGGCGAGCCCCCCTTTGTTGGGCGCATCCTCCGATGACCTTCCCGTGGCGGCCACCGTCCTTCGGGACGCGCCGTCTAGGCGATTCGTGCGTTTTGCACGGAATCCCGTCGACGTGCGCGCGAACGAGATCCAGAAATAGCGCCTCGTCGTAGCGACTTCGCGCACATTTTTTAGAAAATCTGACCGTTGGATCGGCGAACTCTTTGCTCCATCTCAATCTTGGTATATAGCTCTTCACTCCCCTCAATTTTCGTCCGTTAATTTTGTCGTTTGATACAGCAAAACCGGCCACAAAGTTGACGCTTTAAATTGTGTTATTTTTGGACAGTTTTGTGGAGCCAACTTCATCGGTTCGTATCTCCTCCATCGCAGCTCCATCTGGCATACCACTAGTTCCTATGCATAGCTGGTATAACCCTCTTCCTACCCCATAAGTTTCGTTTCATTGTGAGCATATTTGATTGATTGAATTCGACGCCAAAGTTGGCCGTCCGAATTCGTAATTTCTAAGTTGTACAATTTTATTTTTGAATCCGGGACTCTGGATTCAATTTCTGACACCACCAGTAGACTCGTGGCGTCGTTCTGGCATGTTTTCATATAAATTTTGTTAGATTTGGAGGACGTGGGCCCTGGCACGCATTTCGGTGCAAAGCGGGCCCCACAGTCCGGGTCAACGAGACTTTTTGACGCCGGCTCATCGGAATCCAATTTCGAATATACCGTTGAGTTCTATCGTTATTCTGGACTCGTTGACATATAATTTGCTAGGTTTTAGTGGACATTGGTTCCGGCACGTATTTCGGTGCAAGTCGGATACCAATATCCGGGTCAACGGGTCATTTTGAGATCGGCTCATCGGAATCCAATTCTGAATATACCGTTGAGTTCGTATCATCATTCTGGACTCATTGACATATAATTTGCTAGGTTTTAGTGGACATTGATTCCGGCACGCATTTCGGTGCAAGTCGGATACTATTATCCGGGTCAACGGGTCATTTTGAGATCGGCTCATCGGAATCCAATTCTGGACATACCGTTGAGTTCGTATCGTCATTCTGGATTCATGGACATATAATTTGTTAGATTTAGTGGACTATTATTCTTGTACATTTTTTGGTACAAAGCGGGTCCGACACGAATACCGTTTTGATCCGAAATAATCTTTTTGCCCCTGTGTCCAAATTGGACTTATGGATATGCTATCCTAGCTAATTTGACCATTCTGGACACTTTGGTGATGTTTGTTTCATCATCCGACAATGTTTGTAGATATTTCTCTGTGTATTACCTTTTATTATAATTAATTCTTATTAAGTTCGTATTTCGGAATTAGTACAACGAAATTGAGATCAGTCGATTCCAGTGATCTCACATCGCTGAAATTGGCAAGATGATCATGTGGATCACTGTGATAAGATTATTAACCTTACCATTGATTATCTTATCTCGATTTACGTGTCGTAGGTTTCGATGTACGAATAACGAGGTACAACTTGATATTTAATTCTTAGATTAGAGTTGATCCTGTTTGACCAAGATATATGGTATCTTGGTAGATAAGTATTAGGAATAGTATGCTTAGGCTAGTTTTGACCCCGGTTGACCAAGTTTGACTGCTTTGACCAAAAGTCAACTATCAGTCAATACTTGGCCTAGAAATGTCTAGAACTTGACCCAGAGTTGACCAGTTGATCAAAAGTCAACTGTAAGTCAACCTTTGACCCAGTTTGGCCTAGTTTGACTTGGTTTGACTTCCTGTGACCTAGTTTGACCTAGTAAGACTCAGTGTGACCTAGTTTGACTTAGTTGGACTGAGATTAACCTAGATTACATAGCTTATACTATATAATCCTGCCTAATACTGTTGAACCCTAATTAGCTTATATATATCTCATCTTTAGGTTTGTGGCATCACTCTGAGCATCGACCCCATTTGACAGCTCAGGAACGCAGGCGAGTACATTCACTGATAATTTTCATTGTCTTGATATCTGCTATATCCGATTCAGTTGTAGTGTCTTACTTGATTTCCAGACACGATAGTTCACGGACTAGTATATGTTGGATCATGACATGAGATGTTGTTCCTAGATTTTCTTGGTATATTGGTATATTTCCTATTTTGTTTCCTGTACTTGTATAGACACCGATTCCTGAGAGGGAGTAGCTACCCTCTTAGGGAATTCCGTGTCATGATATGTCATGTCTGGATCCATTATACTATTCGGGGATGGAGAATTATTAGGGGCTTGCAGAAGCATGGAATTTCAGGCACATCCACAGGCCAGAATTCCTATGCGCTTAACACTACATGTGCCAGGAAACTCAAACGAAGTACTTGGCACAGTAAAAGACAGCAAAAGTATAGACATCAAAAGAAGATTTTTATTTCATATAAAAGTCTATTACATGTCTAAAAAAGGCTTTACAAAGAAGAATTTCTACAAAAAGAAAGATCCTAAGACTACAACCAGGCGCAGCAAACTGCCAAGCGTCTTCCGCCAGACGCATCATCTGCCAGGCGCGTCTTTTCAGCGTCTCAGTCAGGCGTGTCTCTTCAGCGTCTCAGTTAGACGCATCACGAAGTCTCAGCATATACGCTCCACTTCGGCCCGATCAAGTGCTACGGCTAAAGGAGCAGCTTTGAGCATAACCAGAGTGGGCAGCCAACCCCACTCCAGCTGGAGGAAGAGCTCTCCAAAGCCCAAGGAAGATGGGGGCACCACAATTCCGATCTGTGGCTCTTCCAGCATAACGGAGATGGGGCTCGAGCATCCCGATCTTTGGATGCAACAGACACCTTCCGCCTACCTCAGAAGCCCGCGATTCCGACTTTAGGATGTAACAGTCACCTTCAAGTGCATGAACGAAGATAACTCGTCGCATCTTCATCCTCGGGAGCATCTTGTCAACAGAATGTACTCGAACAAATAAGTTCATTCGGAAAGACGTGAGAGAACGAGAAGTAAACTCTCTCCTTGCTGCTATTTATAGGCCGGGCAAATCAAACCCATGCGCCAAGTGGCGGGCTCTCCGAATCCCGTGCAATGAATTTGCATATATGGTGATGAACTTGACCTTTCGAATTCGGCCAAGTCAAAACGGCTATTTAAAGCACTCGAAGAACGCAACAGTCGGACCAATGAAGATGCGTCATGCAAACGGATGCGCCGGTCAGACCGTACATCATACAGACGTGCCCATCAGCACCAAGCGCCTCATAAGGATGCACTCCATGCGTTCCCATGTGCCTAGTGGTACATAGATTAATGTGCCCACTCAAAAGCCCATCACCCGTCAAAGAACATTAAATGCTGAAGTCTGACACGACAGCAGCCATGCCTTGATGACAGAGCAGCAACAGCTTTTACAGAAAACGAAGCGCCGCTGACGTCAGCGTCATCATTACTCTCTTTCGGCGGTTACAAGCCACGTGGACGCCCAACCATTCGCATGCGCCTCCGCAGCCATGCGCCTCAGACCTTCTTCTGATCCCTAAAGGCATGTCAAATCGCTATTGAAGCCTCACATGCACCTCGAAAGCCATGCGCCCAGACTGGTTCGTAACTCCTGAAGGTTGAGAGCCAAAGTCTTCTCATGCGCCCAATCTCAGGCGCATCCTATCAGATTACCCTCCACCAAATCCTAGATCTTTAAGCTACGGACATGCGCCACGTGTCCTTTGACTTAATTCAGCCTATGAAGGGGTGCTAATCACCTAAGATCTCAGCAACTGAAAGATCCTCTCCCCTTCTACGTGCCAGTCCATAAAAGCATCATGAAGGATTCAACCCATAAATGATGGTGCATCATCGATGCGCCTCCCGCAGCTCCAACCATGTGGCGTCCCCACGTACATGCACATCCTACATATACGCGCATGAGCAGCCCAACCTGCTGCTTATAAATAGAGGGATCATCTCCTTCTTCGACACACATACACACATAGAGTGACAGAGAGATACAGAGACACTCAACGTCTTCTTCCTCTCCGCAAGCTCCAGCACCCAGAGCAACTCAGACCTTCAGAGAACCGAAAACTGTCGTCAGATCGTCAACGGAGTCAACGCATTACCACTCGCTCCATCAACACAGGACCCAGATAAACAAAAGTGTACTCCTAGGACTACATCTAAGTCCTATATTGTAATACTATTCTGTTTGTAATTGAAATTGCAATCAAAAGATTTTAATGGCAAACAAGCTGGCGACTCTGCTGGGGACCTCTTTCTCCTCCGCTGAGAAAGCTGTGTCATAATCTGACGACGTGAAGGTGGGCTCCTCCCACAAGATGCTGGTCGTACGCCTCAATCAACAGGCGTATGAGGAGTTCATCTCTGAAGGCAGTGCGAGTCCTTCGCAGCGGCTGCCGAAGCCGAAGAAGACTCGCCAAGTCTGGGTGCGCAAGGTCGAGGCCCCTGGCACCACCACTGAAGGGGATACGCCGATGCAGCCTACCCTTCCTACTGACGTCCTCAACAGCCAGGATGCACCTGTGGGTGCAGCACATCTCTCGGGGAAACGTGGGGCTGACCACATTCCCCAGCCTTCTTCTTCTCAGACAAGGAAGATGCGTCGACGGAGCAGGGGCGCAGCTAACGCCCAGCACATTAACTCTGATGCGCCACAGAAGGCATCTGTCTTTGACAGACTCACTCAATGTTATGGTGAGAATAATTTGGACTCTGAGTACTATGCGCCCCAGCGGGCTGGTACGAAGAAGTCCAAGGCAGCACGGGCCATGCGCCTCGAACGTGCTATGCCAGCAGTGAGCCAAAGGCATGCGCTCACAATCATGCGCGCTGCTAATGGTAAACTGTACAAGGTTGACTCGGGTGCTTCTGCGCCGCGAACGGGCCAATCTTTAAAGACCTCGTACCGCTTGGGCGCATCTGCTGCGTTTTCAACCAAGCCGTGTGAGGCAAACTCTGTGGTCTTAAACCCCCGCGCCTACATTGGTTGTACGTCTGAGGCTGGTTCAATCCACTTTAAATGTTGCTCCCCCGCTATTGATCTGGGCGCATCTTTTGCGTCGGATCAGGGGGTACAGCATTCACTTGACCACCCCGGCGCTTGGCCTTGCCATGCGCCTGATGGGGGTATGAAGGTGGCACTCTCCTCCAACGATTTGCGTAACGTGATCACTCACAAACGCCGATCAGGAGAGTCGACTGACAAGCACAATACGCCCCTCACAGGGTACACCTGTGTTGTAGTCACCATCAACTGTTGTTGCAAGACAGCAGTCCCACCAAGGCAATCCGTGTTCCAGCGGCTGCAATCATCAACGCCCCTCCAATATCGCCTTGGAAAGAAGGTGTCAACTGAAGAGGAGCCAGAACTAAAGGTTGCTTATTGCAACGTAGTCTCTAACTCCCCATCAATTCGAAAGGCGACTGGCAACTCCTCGACCTCGTCCTCATCCAAGAGCCAGCTGAGGAAGACCAAGGCGACCGTCCCGTCCTTAGGAGTGTTTGAGGGCACCCGGGAGAGAAAGAAGATCTCAGAGGAAGCTGGGGGTAGTCAAGCCCCTGTGGATCTTCATTCCGAAGACGAAGTTGGCCTCCCGAACATAGCTGGGGGTAGTCAAGCCCCTGTGGATCTTCAACTCGAAGACGAAGATATCCTCCAGAACATAGCTGGAGGTAGCCAAGACGAAGCTCCGGGGGAAGTTCCTCTTCTACAAGAGAGCAAGGCTGAAAGCGAAGCTTCAACCGATCCATCCACTTCCAATCACGTCATAACAGTATACATGACGGAAGGTGGTGATGCGGAGTCAGATGTGCCGCCAGCAGACCTCGTTCAGCACATGGATACCTTGGAGGGAGGACTCAAAACCCTCTCTGCCTCCATGCAGGCACTGACTCAAGCAGTGTTCGAGATACGGTCAGCTTTGGCCAGAGCACCTTCCACTAATCCTGACCCAGGAGTCAACGAAAAATCAAGTGTGCCCCTTCGACGGGCATCCTTGAATACTGATTGCCGCAAAGCACCGCGAGTGTCAGAACCTTCGGACGTACAGCTCCAGGCTGTACCACCGTCTTCGACTCCCAGCTCCACAGAAGACGTGGTTGAGATGATCAGGGACTTACGTGAGCGCTTTGAGTCCAATAACAGACAAGAGGAGCACCAGAAGATGGGGATCCCGCAACCATACCCCCTCGAATGGAACAAAATGGTTTATCCTCCAAAGTATAAACCACAAACATTGATGCCATACGACAGAAAGGACTCTCCACGCCGTTATCTGACGTACTTCCAGTCTCAAACGGGACATCTCCCGAAGGAAGATGCGCTACTCACTAGCCTGTTTATCGGGGCACTGAAAGGAGTAGCTTACGACTGGTACTGCATTCTTTCTGACAACTCCATATCCTCCTTCGATGACTTGACACGTCTCTTCCTCGATCGTTTCTACGACGGAGGGAAAAACATGACAATGGCGTCCCTGATAGAGGTGCGTCAGAAGGAGAAGGAAACGATTCGAGCATTCATCGAACGATTCCGACAGGCCTGCTTCAGACTGCCCCCAGATATGCCAAAACATGCACTCCTCTCCTCCTGCAGCATTAACATGCTTCCTGCGATCAAGCTCTGGCTCAACTCCACTTCTCCTCCCGATTGGAGCTCATTGATTAGTGAGGCTGAAGCAGCTAAAAAGAAGGCATCCAATGCTCGCCTTCTGGGAGTCAGTTTCTCTGCTTTTGAAGACAAGAGAAAATGGCCTGCTGCCAACAACCCTGGACGTGATACGAAGGGGAAGCAGGCACTGACTGTCAATGCCTCCAAAGGCGCACAAGCACCTACTCAGAAGCCTCCGCTTGTGCCGAGGCCAAAGGAGGTCTATTCTTTCAATGATGAAGACACCTTGCAACTCTTCGAGATGCTGAAGCAGGGTGATAAGATCAAATTGCCGGACCTGAAGCATTCCGACGAGGTTGGGAGACAATCCGAGGTACTGTCACTACCATCGGTTTGTTGGACATCCAACTCAGGACTGCTATGTCCTCAAGAACTACATCCAGCGCATGATCAATGCGAATGTTATCTCCGTCGACTATGAGAAGAAGACAGTCTCGGCCAACCTGGTGTCGCTCCAGTTCGGTACCTTGTCGCCAACCACAACACAAGATGGCGTCGTCCCTATTCCAAAGGCGACAATGGAGGTGGTCAACCTACACCTACTCATGACAATGTGAGTGGACTCATCCTACTCACCACATCTCGGAGAGAGATCTTATGGGTTCATCCAGATCTCGTCTCCGAAGTTACTCAACCGAGGGTACGCTCTACCTCCAAAGCTAAGGGCAAGAAGATCAAGTCTTGCTGTATGGTCTCTTCCTCCGTGGAAGAGGCACTTCCGGTACAAACGCGTTCGCAGTTGAACGCCCAACCCGACGAAGCTGCCGTCGAGGTGGTGCCTTCCTGCACTGCCCTTGCTGCCCAGGAAGAGGGCCCATCCAGACCTCCAGCAGCCAATAAACAGAAGCACGTAGAGACCCGTTTCGACAAGCCTTTACGAAGGAAAAATGCCTCGGGGCTAGCCAAGCCCCACAACTTCGATATACTGGCACAACTTACCGGTACTCCTGCCCGTTTGTCACTGTTCGAGCTCCTTCGTCTTTGCAAAGACACCCGTGAAGCTCTCTGTGAAGCCTTGAAGGATGCTGAGTCCTTCATCAGTCAGGTCAAGCAGCCTGAGGATATCCCGACCACATGTGCGTACTGCCATTATGCAGATGAGGTCATCCCTAACATAACCTTCAGCCAACAAGACATGCTGCTCAAGCACAACCGGCACAACAAGCCACTGTATTACACAGGGTATGTGGGTTCCGTCAAGGTGAAGCGAATTCAGATTGATCCAGGGCCTTCCCTCAGCATCATCCCTAGGACTCTGCTGTCAACACTGGAGATCCCGATGTACCGTCTGGCGCCTTCCAACATGATAATCAGCGGTTTTAATGCTAGCAAAAGTGAACCGTTGGGCAAAACACGGCTGAAGTGTCATATCGGTAACCTCCGAACCGAGCTGACTTGCTATGTCATGGACGTCGACGTCAACTATAACCTCCTGCTGGGTCGCCCGTGGCTGCATGAATATATGGTGGTGCTATCTACACTCCACCAATGTATGAAGTACGTGTCCACCAACGATATCATCCGGACAGAGCTCGCGGACATTGACCCTTTCAAGGAGGTCGAAGCCTACTTCACCGACGCTAGCTTATATAAGTCGCTCGATGAAGGGGAAGCCAACGATGCTGATGACGAAGCAGAAACAGCGACAGAGCCGAACATGGAGCCAGAGATGATTTCGGACGCTCCTTTGAAGATTCGACTCAAAGGAAAACTGCCTCAGATGCTGCCTCCCATGACCATCAAGATACCTGGAAGAGCACCGGCTGTCACGACCCGATACCCAAATTGTTGGGCCGGGCCGAGCCATGTCCAGCCTACGCTTGGTTAAAGCGTAGTAAGCTGTTCTAAGTATAGACAATAAAGGATCTAAGCAGCTAACAGTTCTAAAATCATATTTAAAGGTTCATCACAACACAGCATCTATAAGCGAAGGTAAACAAGTACAGACTAAATAACACACTTCCAAGTATCTAACTAGAGACAAAGTCCAGTATCCAAATATAAGTACAGACAAAGTCTAAGTCTCAAAACACAAGAAAGATAACTAAGCAAGGTTCCCCGCTGGGGCCTCTTCTGGAGCTAAGGCCAGGTCCTCAAAATCAGTGCCATAGTATGAATCACATAGCATTTCCTTCTCGAAAAGTAAACCTACAACGTTATCCTGTCAGGACGGGAGCAAGTACAACCTCTACAACTAAAGTACTGAACATATAATGAAAGAGATGTACAACAAGAAACATGGTGTGATAAGTCTATAAAACAGGAAATACTGGAAAACATGGCCTCATGGTACAACTGGGATCACAGTATTATAGTAACATAGGGAACATGGCATATCTGGAATCATGGTATAACTTATAATCTATCATGGCAAGGATACATATATCATAAAGACAGATGTATATGTAATGTTCAAAACTGTAGCAGGTACGTGATCGGTCAATAGATGTACAATGTGCTGAGGTACATAATGAAATGTACTTCCGTACAAGTGAAAAGGCGATAGATGTACATACGCACAAATCCGCTTTGAGATAAGGCCTACGGCGCAGTATTCATATAAAATAAAACTTTGCTCGGTACATACGTACGGAGAAGGGGGTCGTGATCACGTACTCAACTGTTAGTTTTCCCATAACCCATATTCTAACATGTGAGAGATACGAGAACAGTAAGAAAAACATGTGGGAGATACTGGGAGCAGTATGAGCATGGCAGGTACTGGGAGCAGTATAAAACATGTGAATACTCAGAGCAGTATAATGCATAGTAAAACACGTATTGAGAACCAGTAAGAAGCATGTGAAGGTATAAGAACTGTCCTAAGCATGTCAGGTACTGTAAGTAATACAACATGTGGAGATTTAACTTGCTACCTCAAGGATCAGTATTTTAACAGGGTTAATACATGTTCTAGCATTAAAAGACAGTAAATGAGTTTGTAGATGTACTTACCTCGAGCAAAGCAAGAATACTAGTACGAAGATATAGATGTCCAATGTCCTGTCAATAATGATATACAAACTCAGTTCTAAGCTATGTTCAATAATACACTAGTGGTGTGACACGACTCCTAACTGGATACTAGCCAAGTGGAGACCTAGCATAAAAGTCTAATGTGGAGTGCTACTAGATCCAAACTAATTTTCTAGGGTCTTTACACTAGTGCGGGGTGAGGTCCAATACGCCTATAACTCAAAACAACACAAAATATTGAAAGTCGTAATTATTCAATAAATAAATTAAACTGTACACTGAGTTCCAATAATTTTTGAGATAGACAAAAAGCTTAAATATATATAAAATAAAGTACCAAAATGATCCTTGTTAATTATAGAAATTCATACTAATTTTTTTGGGATTTATAAACCTTCATAAATATTTATTAAAAATCAACAAACACATGTATCCTGAAAATGAGTTCTGTTTTCCCATTTTTATAAAATACCAAAAGTACTTATTAAATACTGGAAAAATTGTAATAAATTATCTAAATTAACATAGTATTTAAATACAATTTTTCCAAGATTTTTACAGCGATTAAAATATATATAAAAATTCAAAACCAGAAAGTAACAATTTATGGAAAAATAATTAATTATAAATTAAGGATAATACATAATCAAAATCTACAGATGTTGTCGGATGATAAAATAAATATCACCAACGTGTTCAGAACGGTCAAATCAGCTAGAATAGCCTACCCATAAGTCCAATTTGGACACAGGGGCAAAAACGATAATTTCGAGTCAAAATGATGTCCGCCGTTGGACACACTTTGCACCGAAAAGTGTGTCGGGATAGAAGTCTACAAAACCTAGCAAATTATATGTCCACGAATCTAGAATGATGATACGAACCCATCGGTATGTCCAAAATAGGATTCCGATGTGCCGATCTCAAAATGATACGTTGACGCGGACACTTGGTATCCGGTTTGCACGAAAATACGTGCCGGAGCAAACGTCTTCAAAACTCAGCAAATTATATGTCAACGAGATCAGAATGATGATACAAACTCAACGGTATATTCGGAATGGGATTTCGATGAGCCGAACTCAAAGTGACCCGTTGACTCGAAAAGTGGGACCCGCTTTGTACCGGAATGCGTGTCAGGACCCACGTTCTCCAAATCAAGCAAATTTTATATGAAAACATGCCAGAACGACGCCACGAGTCTACTGGTGGTGTCAGAAATTGAATCGGGAGTCCCGGGTTCAAAAATAGAATTTTACAAGTGCAAATTAAAGAATTCGGACGGCCAACTTTGGCGTCGAATTCGACCAACCGAACGTGCTTAAAATGAAACGAAACCTAAAGGAGACAGGAAGATGGTTATACCAGCTGTGCACAGGAACTGGTAGCACGTCAACCGGAGCTGCAATCACGAAGATACGAACCCGCGAAGTTGGCGTCACGAAACTGTCCAAAAATAGTTCAATTTAAAACGTCAACTTGGTGGCCAGTTTTGAGGTATCAAATGACGAAATTAACGGACAAAAATTGACAGGAGTGAAGATGGATATACCGAGATTGCGACGGAGCAAGAAGTTCGTCGATCCAACGGTCGGATCTCCCAGAAAACACGTGCGAAATTGCTGTCCCAAAACACAATTTCTGAAACTTTCCTCCGCGCGCGTCGACGGGATTTCGACGTAAATGCACGAATCGCCTATTTGGCTCATTGGGGAAGCGGGCGTTGGTGTCACGCCCCAGAACCAGAATACTGGAGAGCGGGGGCAGACATAGCCAGCTACGTATAATGAAATGGAATCCACTCCACTATACGGTCACGGCTGTCTAGATATATGAGGGTTTATCTACAAGCCATCAATCTCTTAAGGTCTATACAAGCCTAGTGTCTCAATCACAAGCAAGTAAATAGAGTTACAAGATGTAAGATCACCAAATATACAATAGTAAGGCGTCCCAAACATTACATATTCAGCTGATCATGAAGCTAGTCGTTACAAAATGTGAGGACTAGCAAGAGTTTAGTCATACATGATCAACCCTAGGTTGCCAATCATGTTACAGCCCGTAGGCAGACAGTAAGTAAAAATGTACACGAGCTAACACTGGCTCGGCGGCTAAATGCCTCAAAGAATAATTTTACAATAAAGTGGGAGAGCAAAAATAAACCCACTCGTTGCCCTGGTTACGCCTGGTGTTCACCATCGGGCTGAAAAACCGGTAGATCCTCTGGAGCTGTTCTGGTATCTGGCCATACAAAACCAGCTGGGTCAGACCCCAGAAAGAGCAAGGGCCACAAAGGAGGCTTCACTTAGGAACTAAAACCAGCAATCAGCACAAAAGTAATAATATAAAATAAAGACAACAATTAAGGAAAATAGGACAGGTGATATACGATGGGATAACCATGGGACTATTCAGATAACCAGGTTACAACCCGTAAACCAAACAAGGACCGAGGTTGTAACCCTTCATCTGAACAGAACTTGGATTCTCCCACCATTTATCGGCAGGATAAATGTAAGAAATCAGGATATGTATTAATCTTGATATTGAATTGAAGTAAAGCACGAGTAATCATGTCATGTCATAACCTTATACAGGGTCGGGACGAGACAAGGCGGGACTAGACTCCATCCAATCAATCACGGCCAAGCAAAGAGTACGGCTTGATACTTAACTAACTAGGGTTAGCACAGACCTAATTACTAGCAAGATGCAGTGAGATTACTCCACAGCCACAAGCCCTGCAGACCATCCAGGCTATCCGGACGCAATTAGGGATTGAATTCAAGTGGGTACATCGTCCAGGAAATGCATGTACCCTTAGGTGACTTAGAGGGTGCAACACATGACAGTATGCTGGAAATGTGCCCTACTCGACGGCAGGCTACAGATCCCAAGTGGGGCGCCCAGATAACGGGATTGCCTGTAGCTGGAAAATCTCTTCATGACTACTGGATTATTCTAGTGATTAGCCTTAGTCGATTTCAGTAGGTATCCCTGACCGTGGTACTCTGGGGTCCCCATCCTAGACATGATGTAAGACAAGACAGGTTTATTTGCACAAGCACAATCGTCCACGGTGTCCAGGTCATTCAATCTTGTCAAGTCGTGTTAGCCGTCGCAACAGCATTTCGAGAGCTATCATGTCAGGTTCATCATGTCAAGAGTGCGCCACGGTAGGCCACTATCAAGATTTACCATGTCAAGTTTGTCAGGTCAAGTTATCATGTCGGGAGTGCACCACGGCGGGTCACTATCAAGTCATGTCAATTATCAAGGAGGAGAGAAACTTGTACAATTAAATAATAATATATTAATATTATATATATATTCTTGAAGCCAAGGAGAAACTCTACAACTTTCATGTTGGAAGTGGGAAGAAATTCTGACCACAATTCACGCAAATAAGACATTTAAATAATCAAAGTGGGACCCATGTGGTCCAAAAGTGGGAGAACAAACATGCGGTCAAAGAGAGTGGGAGGCCACCCATGCGGCTAGGAAACAATAAATAGGCCATAAAATCAAATAAGACAAAAGACAGTGGAACCCTCATTAAATGCAACTCCCACTTCAGCAAGCAAGTCAACTAAAGGAAGCTATGTGGGAACCCCCACAATTAATGCAATAAGAAAAGGTTCACGTGAACCATTAAATTAATAGTTCACGTGGCCAAGCAATGATTACACTATTAATAGTATGCCTTCCAAGTACAAAAGCCATGCGGTCAACATTGAAGTGCATGCGGCCAAGCTTAAATTGCAAGCAAGCAAAAGCTAGCTAAAAAGGCCATGCGGCTGGCTCAAAAGTGCAGTTATTAATGCATTAAACATATAATGACAAGCATTAAATATTAGCATTGCATTTCTAAGCCTTTATGCGGCTGGCTCAAAAAATTACATTAAAGAATTGAAATCAATTCATATGCGGCTAGGTTAGAAAAAAATACATTAAAGAATTGAATCAAAACATTAGTCCAATGCATTAGAAGATGCATTTAATAATGCTTTTGACCATATTACTCCAGAACGTGCGCATTAAGGAATCAAAGCCAATAAGAATGCATTAGCAAAATGCATTCAAATTATTCTGAAGCAAGCACACAAGTGCATTTAATGCTTTTCCAAGCAAAGCATTTAATGCTTTCCTGCAGAGCATTCATCCAATGCTTCCAAGCAAGCATTCATTCAATGCCTTCCAAAAACGTATGCGGCTAGGCAACATTACATTTAATACTAAGATTGCATGCGGCTACAATAGAGAGAAGGAGGGAAAAATTGCATGCGGCCATGCCAATGCCTTTATAGGCCATGCGGCTCATTCTAGGAAAAATACATTAACAAGGCATTACTAATAATTGCCTATGGGCACACGTGGGTGCTGATGCATTCTATTCTCAAATTCATTAAAATAGTGGTGCCTATGCGGCTCACTGATTGTATTGTATTAAATAATGCATGCAAAAGTAAGTGCTGGCTATTGCATTAATATGCCATGCGGCTGAGTGCAAAAATGTCCATGCGGCTCAGAAATTTCTCGTAGGTCAAAATTGGACCAAAGAAAATTCTCTGCAACTATGGGATCATCAACTTAGCAAAATATGCAAGTTTGATGGATCAAAAGTCCTGGAACTAGAAATACCACAAAACTAGATCTACAAAAATTTAACCATGGAAATAAAAAATGCCAAGTACTAAAGTGGGTTAGAAACACATGAGGAAGACAATGGAACAATAAAAATGGACTTCCTCCATGAAGCAAGATGCACTTGCCTAAGCTCTCCACTCTCTCCTGGTAGGTGAAGAGTAAAGATGGAGAAGAAGAAATGAGTAATGAGTATTAATGGAAGAGAGAGAGTAGAAAGATATTTATGGTGGGAGTGGTGGTAGGTGGGAGTGGTTGTCCATATAAAACCAAACCAACCCACTAAACCGAACCAACCCAAGCCAATGCAATCCCATGATGAACCATGCTAATGCAACATGCAAAAATAAAAATCCAAGGCCAACTAATTATCATAAACCAAAAATACGAGCCCGGAATACGTACACGTATTCCCAATACGTAATACGAACTACGGGCATTACAGTTGGCCACGGGGTGGTTCACCGGAGGTTCGCCGGAGTTGTGGGGTGCTCGCGGGGGCGCGTGCCGGCCACGAAGTGGCGCACGACACTCCCATGCACGCGCGCGGGGGCGGTGCGGCAGCTACTGCCGCATGCTGCTGCTGCTTGCAGCTGCTGCTGCGGCGGCGTGGTGCGGCGGCGCGTCGCCGGGGAGGGGCTGGCCTGGCCGGGCATGGCGGCCGGGGGTCGACGGCGGCGGTGGTGGCTTGGGTGATGGTGATGGCTTGGGTGATGGTGGTGGGAGTGGTTATGGTGGTGATGATAGTAATGGTGAAGGTGGTGGCTGTAGGTGGTGGTGCTCGGCCTAGGGAGGAGGAGGAAGGAGTCGGCCATGGAGTGAGGGTGCTCGGCTGTGATGGTGGTGGCCGTGGGTGTGTGTGTTTACGTGAGGAGAGAGGGAGAGAGTTGAGAGTGTTTGTGTGTGTGTGTAATATAAAGAGAGAGAGAGAACAAGATATTTAAGAAGAGAGAGAGAGTGAGATATTTGAGAGGGGGAGAGAGAGTAGTCGGCTAAGGGGGGGATGTCCTGCTGTGAGGTGGAGGTGAGGGGGTGAGGTGTGTGTGCTTGTATTAATAAAGAGAGAGTGGGAGAGTTAGATATATATATATATACATATGTATATATATATACATATAGAATATTAGTAAGGTGGAGAGAGAAAAATAAATATTTAAAATAGGGAAAAAAATAAGGGAAATTATGTGGGGTATTTGGGCAGTCAGGAGAGAACAATATGGAGCTTGGGTTCGGGTTCGGTCGAACCGGGTTGAGTCAAAATCGGACCGGGTGCAATAATGGAATTAAAATTGAGATTTATAATCATGGATAAATAAACAACATGCGGGGACTCCAATAAATGGGACACAAGTTTTATGTGGGTAGTAGGCTTCAAGTGGGCCACGTCCACACTTCGGGTCGACTAGGTTGGATCGATGTCGGGTCCCAAAATTAAATTGGAAATTAAATCGGGTTTTACGGTAGATAATTAATTGTCCTAAATTGAACCGAAAATTGTGCGAAGGAAATAGAGCACAAAATGGAGTGTCTGAGTGGGACACGAAGGTCATGGGTGGAGAGCGTCTCGAGTAGATCATTCATGAGAAGTTGGTTCTGATAAAACGACTGGTCTGGTGCTCCTAAATTAAAAGTCACGGTGACGTGCAAACGAAGATCAAAAATAAAAGTAGAAATATTTATTCAATGATTAATTGGTCTAAGTTGACCCGAAGTTGCGCGATACAAAAAGAGCACAAGGGAACGAGTTCAAGTGGGACACGATATATCAAAACGAAGATAATCTTGTCTACTTCAAAACTCGTGAAGAGAGTTTACAGAGATTAGTATCCCTGACGCTCCAGAAGTCAAAGTTACGGGAAGGTACATTAATGATCTAAACAATTAAATAATAAAACATTTATCGAAAATAATTTATTTAGAAAAATAAAAATAAACCCTGAAATTCAGGGGGCTTACACCGGCTTCTCTAGGTAGAGCACCTACTGAAGCTCCCTTGAAGATACGGTTCAAGGGAAAACCTCCTCAAACGTCGGCTCCCCTTGTGGCAAAACTACAGGGGAAGGCACCTGTCATCGAAGGCGCAGTCGAGGCACCCTTGAAGGTGCATCTTAAAGACAAGCCTCCGCAATCATCCAAGCTACAAGAGAAGGCCCACACAGCCCTCTCAGATCCCAAGGTCAAATCTGCAATACACTCTCCCGAACCAGCCCCAGTGCTCACAGATAAAGAGCTAGGAGAGTACATATCTGCTGATATAGACGCACATTCTCTTGATAATGTAATCCCACGGGACAAAATCTCGTATTTTATCAATAATAGAGTGTCTTTCAATTATTCTAGTCTTCTACATTGGAATGCCATGTATACACTAGATAATGCTCTACGGTCGTTACAAACACAAATAACGACCGTCAATCATGTAAATTGAGTAGTCCCGTCCCAAGGAGTCTGTTTTATAGTCCCACCACGGAATCGGGATGAAGAACCCATCATCTTCGGCAAAGTCGAACGTCATCAAGACCTCCTGCCACTCGAGCCAGAACCAGATACCGGCAGAATGCAAGTCTATCGGTACACGAACAAGGCGAAGTACCTCATTCAAAAGATGGGTTACGACCTGAAAAGCAACAAAGGCCTAAACTACGGCAAGGTTCGACGTCTTCCCCTCCGGCTCCCAACACCTAAAGGAAAGGCGCAGGACTACTATCATCATACTCGACAGGAGGTAGGCTATGTCATACCGCTGGCTACTCCAGAGAGTTCGGAGGCAGAAGAAATAGAACACTCTCATTCGCCCGAAGCATCAACTTGGGATTCCGATACCAGTATCGGTTCAGTCCTCAGGAAGGTGCTATCAGTCAACATGGCATCTGCACAATCTCAAGAGGATGAAGGCGATGACCAAATGCCCGAATTCTTTGAGGAAGAACCCTGGGCTCAACGCCTAGGAGCACAGTGGGAGTCTCGTTTTGAGTTACGCGAACCCCCTACCGAAGACGAGATCGAACAAGTTGACCTTGGGGATGGGTCTCCTTCCAAACCCATCTTCATCAGCAAGAGTCTAAAGGGAGAAGACCGGGAGTCCTTGGTCCAATTGGCCAAAGAATATATCGACGTCTTCGCCTGGAGCTACAAAGATATGTCGGGACTTGATCCCCAGATCGTGATGCATAGACTTAACATCTTGCCCGATGCTAAGCCTGTAAAGCAACAACAACGACGTTTTCGTCCTGACATCATGAACGCGATCGATCAGGAGGTGGACAAACTCCTGAGCAGTGGGTTCATCCGTAAAGAGCAACATCCGGATTGGGTGGCCAATGTCGTCTCTGTCACCAAGAAGAATGGGAAGATACGAGTCTGCATCGACTTCAGGGATCTCAATACTGCTTGCCCAAAGGACGAATTCCCGCTTCCAATCACTGACGTGATGATCGACAATACATGTGGCTTCGAACGCATGTCTTTCATGAACGGGTATTCGGGCTACAATCAGATCAAAATGTTCTCCGATGATACAAAATACACGTCATTCAGGACTCCGAAGGGGGTGTTCTGTTACACAGTAATGCCCTTTGGCTTGAAGAACGCTGGTGCTACGTACCAATGAGTAGGGGTGAGCAAATAGCTACCGATACCGAAAAACCGACCGAATACCGATTAAAAATATTCCAAAAACCGAACCGAAATTATGTACCGATACCGAATTGTTGAACCGACTAAATTACGATATAATGGTAATGGTAACGGTTTGAGTGTAATACCATACCGAAAATACCGAATCGAACCGATTCACACACACACACATACGCACACATTTTTTAATGTTGTTTATGATTAATTTTACACTACTCATTTTCATTTTTATCTTTATTTTAGTTGGTTTCCTAGAACTTGGAATGGATTTTAGTGGACTTAAATTTATGTTAAGAATGCTAAGAATTGAGTTTTTGATCTTTTGAGCTTATGTTTTTGTGTTCTCATAGAATTTTGAAGTAAATTTTGGTTACTTAAACTAATACTAAAGATTAAACTTAGTGACCGCGTTTGATATTTTAAGCTCATGTTTAGGTGTTTGCGACTTGTTACATATTGTTCTAATAATTTTGATTAATTGTTTGGTTGGTAGAGGCTTGGCTTTAAAATTAATGCTTCCAAAAAAGTAAAAATATATATATTATAGGTTAAGAGGTTCTATAATAATAAGTGTGTTAATTGATTAAATATTAATGGGTAAAATACCAATACCGAACAAAAACCGACCGAATACCGATTTAACCGAAACCGAAAAAAACCGATTCTAAATGGTACGATATTGGTATTGATTTTTCAAATACCGATTTTTAAAAAATACCGAAAAATTGACCAAATACCGACCGATTATACCGACGCTCACCCCTACCAACGAGCTATGAGTACCATCTTCCGTCAGCATCTGCGTAAAATAGTTGAATGCTATGTTGACGATATCGCAGTTAAGAGCCGTCTCAAAGGTGATGACCTACAAGACCTAAAGACAGTCTTCGACCTCATGCGAGCGCCTCAACTCAAGATGAACCCCGCTAAATCCTTCCTTGGGGTTTCTAGCGAAAAGTTCTTAGCCTTCATTATCACGGCGAAAGGCATTCATGTCGATCCCGAGAAAACCAAAGCCATCCTTGACATGGACCCTCCGAAGAACCTCCGAGAACTTCGAGGCCTGCAGGGGCGTCTGGCATACATCCGAAGGTTTATAGCAAACCTTTCCAAAAAATGCCAACCCTTCACCCAGCTCATGAAGAAGGGAGTCTCATACGTCTGGACAGAAGAATGCCAGAAAGCTTTCGATGATATCAAAGCTTACCTGACGAGCCCGCCAGTCCTGGTGGCACCCGTCGCAGGCAAACCATTTCTCCTCTACGTCCGTGCCATGGATCATTCTCTCGGCGCTTTGTTGGCTCAGAACAACGATGCAGGCTACGAGCAAGCTATCTACTACCTCAGTAGGACACTGATCGGGGTTGAACACCGGTACACCCCCGTTGAAATGGAGTGTTTGGCTTTGGTGTTCGCCATCCAGAAGACTCGCCATTATGTTTCGGGCCAGACAATTCATGTCATCTCCCGAGTCAATCCACTCAGGGTTCTCATGACGAAGCCAGGATTATTGAACTCCCGACTTGCTACATGGGCAATCCTGTTGATGACGTACAACATGGTGTTTGTTCTGCAAAAAGCCGTCAAGGGTCAAGCCCTAGCCGACTTTTTAGCCGCGTACCCCATCCCAGTAGGGGTGAGCAACGGTTCGGTTTGGTTCAAACCGAACCGTATATATGAAAACCGAAATAACCGTAAACCGTACTTCTCAAAACCAAAAATCGAACCATTTTTATAAAAACCGAACAAAACCGAACCGAATTAATTCGGTTCGGTTTTCGGTCGGTTCGGTTTTATGGGCCAATGTGCCGATCCTTCAATTTTTTTAGCAAAATATGCCTATATAAATAACAATTTATTTTAAAAATATCGTATTATCGTATTAATGAATTATATATTACATAGTATGAAAAATATCAGTATATATATAGATTGAGGGTAGAGAGAGTGCTAAAAAAAGTACCGACAGAGAATAAGAGGAGAGTGCCCTCGGCTAAGGGTTACAAAACATTAGTATATGTAGAATGAGGATAGTTTGATAAATTATTAAATCTAAATCAGTTTTCGGTTCGGTTCGGTTATCCGGATCAAGAACCGAAAACCGAACCGTTATTTTAAAATTTTAAATTTCTAAACCGAAAATAGAACCGATAACCAAAAAGCCGAACCGTTTGTCATATTTCGGTTCGGTTCGGATTTCGGTTTTCAACCGTTATATGCTCACCCCTACATCCCAGAATCCTCCAGACTCTATGAAGACATTCCGGATGAGGTCCAAGAATCAAACGTCACCGAAGAAAACTCCGTCTAGCGGGTATTTTTCGATGGCGCTTCAAGAACAGGCCCCAAAGGCCAAATTATCGCAGGAGTGGGGGTAGTCTTAGTCTCCCCCGATCAGCTGATCATCCAGCGTGCTTACTCTCTTTCAGAGCCGTGCTCCAACAATATTGCCGACTACAACGCTCTCATCATAGGACATCAGCTGGCGCAACAGCTGGGGGTGGATCATCTGGAAGCTTATGGCGACTCAGAACTCGTCATTAATCAAATCCGAGGGCAGTACGAAGTTCGTCACAAAGATCTGGTTCCTTACCATCTGTAATGCCTCGCTCCGTACGGTACATTATGCTGAGTCGTTGACTCGAAGTGTAGCGTTGACCCGATTGCGTATCGATGCGAATCGATACGAAAGTTACGTTGTCCCGAGAAACGTATCGAACTAAGTCGATGCGAAGAGTTGCCTTGTCCCGAAGAATGCATCGAGTGAATTGATGTGAAGCGCCGCGTTGCCCCGAAGGATGAGTGCGTTGAATCGGCTCGAAGATTCTAAGAAATCGAATCGACCAAGGCGCAAGTCCGAATCGATGCAAGTAATGATTTTAGTTGGTTTCATGTGCAGGTTATACTTTGACGTAAAAATATTAGAGGTCGATCTTCGGTAATATTTAGTAATGGGTCCACGGAACCAAATCGACGCCTTGCGACGGGCTGAGACTTGGGCATGCTAAGTCAAATCGGACGTATGATTCAAAGAAGCACGAAGTGCTCGAATGGCTAAGTCAGGAGAGTGGCCGTGCAACAAAGTTAGGGAATCGAGCCGCATCGGCTCGACGAAACGGCGAAGGCAAATCGATTCAAGGTGGGAGAATTGACTTCTTTTTACTCCTTCATTCGATAAGTCAAATATATCATTGTATGCTAAAAGTTAACCTATCGATGCCACGGGCGTGGTCCGATCGGAAGTAAATCATAATATGTGTCGAACACTAAGTTAGTACAATTGAAATGAGACGTGCATCAAATGCACAAGTCGCTACGGAATATTGGATATTGCTAAGGCGAGCGCCTCGGTGCGCAAGCCGAAATAACATAGGATAACTGTACTCGGCGAGTGCCTTAGTGCACGAACCATACCGTGCCTTCGCGCACGAGTTAGAACGGCTAGAACATTGAAAGACAATAGGCGAGCGCCCTAGCGCGCAAGCCACGGACATTGAATGCTAAGTTATAGAACGTCGAAAATACGATCGAAACGTGCCTGCGTGCACGAGATAATAAAAGATGGCTTCGTTGCGAAAGAATACAGTTGTGGCATGAATGTGGCGGAACTGTCGAATATGACATAATGCCTCGAAAGGTGTTCGGGACCTTCGGGTCGTTCGGTTGAGGAGCATTGAGTTGAGGCATGATGCCATTGAAACATTAAAATGAAGTATGAAACGTAAGAACATAGAAAGTTAACGAAGGAAATACGAGATGGGTAATGCGGCATGGTGCCCTTCGAAATGTTCATGGCCTTCGGGCGTTCGTTGAGGACATTCGGGCGTTGTGCCAATTGAAATAGCGATAAGCGAACTTGCTTGGTTGTATGAAATATAAGATTCGTTGCATGGTCAAATGGTCAAATGGACTTAAAGATATAAAAGCCCGTGCATGGGTGTTCCCTCGAATGCGGTACGCCAGGGCGCTGGGACCGTTCGGCCTAGGAGGGATTCGTTTGAGTATTGTTGGCGCCACTTCGACCAGACAGGGTAGCGACCTTATGGTGGATGTGTTAAGCAACTTGCTGCGATTATTTCGATGGCCTCTGATATTGGTTAGCAACCGCACGGAGTTAACATCGTCTTATGTTTCGATTTGATAATATAAGTCCATTCTAGCTTGACAAGCTAGTGACCTTCATATAGTTAAGGGCGATGGGTTTGGAAGTGCAAGGTATGCGTATATCCTGCACGGACAGATCCGAATAGAGGGCACTTATAACATGACAGGGAAAATAGATAGGCGTATTCACCTTACGTCGGAACAAGGGCGAGTGCGTCGACTTGGTAAGTCGCGCCACGAATCAAACACAAGATTGCTTGCTTGTCTACTCAATTCGATAACATGCTTGCCATGCTAACATGCTTTACGCTTTCGTATATGCCATGAAATTGACCCTAAGGAGAACATAGCAAGATCATAAGCTAAGTTGCATGATTCAACATGAATATTAAAAATATCGGTCTGGAAAGAAAGATCTTTGTTTCAGTACATGCGAGGACGAACGTACTGATCCCCCACCAGCTTCATGCAGGGTGCAGGGAATGGATGGCTCGCGGCGAAGCGTTGCTTGAACGCGTTGAGGCTTGGAAATGCCGAAGCGTATTGAAGCGTGCGATCGCTTGACGCTCGGACTATGCAACTGGATTGATGTGGCCGAGATATAGACGGCATGATGTATGGAACGGTGAAATCCTTTGTGGGCAAGAGAGAACCTGAGTGTTGTAGCCAATCTGGCATGTATTGTTAGGCTATCGAAAGCCTTTGTAATCTCAGTTTCGAATATCAATAAAGAGAATTGTTTCGCATACTCTGTTTTCCTTTCGTTGTTAATATCGAATCAAAAGATAACTATTTGAGAACTTGTCATCTTGCCTTGCACGAGCGCAACTCCAGGCTCGTGCGGCATCACGCCCCCTGCGAGGATGATGATTCGGGTGATTCCGGGTCGGGGCGTGACAAATTGGTATCAGAGCTCTAGGCTCAATTTCCTCTGGACGCTTGCTTCATTTCAGTTCTAAACGTTGCCCACCACCAATCGAAATCACTCTTGACTCTACTCGATGCCGCACTGGATGTTCCATACAATAAGTCTAATACAAATCATGTAATTTTGCCGCGTGTTGTTTGGAAATTACATAGTGTTTGCTGGAAAAGTCGGAAAGGGTTTGTTGCTGTAACTGCAACGAGTTGCGAGATGCGAATTCAAGGATTTGTTGCCGCGGATGCAACACGTCGTGAATTGTAATTCGAGATATTCGTTGATTGCAACGAACGATACGAGAAATATTGGTTGCATTGATACAATAAAAATCGTGGAATGTTGCTGCAGCACTTGCCACGCGTTGATTGTAAATGATGCGTTGAAAAGAAAATAAAAGTTGATATTGAATGTGTCGAACGGATTCACATATCGATTTCGAATGTGCGTTGCGATGAAAAGCGATAAGTCAATATCGAATGTGTTGAACGGATTTGAGCATTGACTTTGAATGTCGGAAATAAAATCGTTGCACGATGTGCAATGCGTATTGAAAGTAAAATTATTGCACGTGGTACAACGCGTATCAAAGTAATCGTTGCACGTGGTGCAACGGATATCGAGAATGAATTTTGCACAAGATGCAACGGAAGAAAACAAACGTTATAAATCGAGAAACGAAATCGGTTCGGTTGAGCGCCGAGCTTGTGTTGGCAAATGAATGCATTGGCCGAGTTGCGTCGGATTCTGACTAATCAGAGTTACGGTTGTGATCAAGCACGATCACTGCGAAAATCGTAAGTCGAAAGAGATCGTTAGTTCGTAAAGAGTACATTGTGACGGAAGTAACTTGATTTCTGGGTGGTATATGGCATACCACCGATGCAATGAATGGCTCGATTCAGAGTGGTATATGGTATACCACGTGTGCGATGAATTGCATCGACATATTGTGAGAATTGCGAAAGGTTTGTCCGCAACAGACGGGATAGCACTGAGACTCGATTGAGGATTTGTATGACGGCATGTTGATGCAAGTGTTCTTCGATGATCGGTTAGAACGGTAAGACGGGACTTGTAACATTGAACGATTACGTCGATTGAAAATTTATGTATCAGTCGAATGACGGGAACTAGCAAAACGATTATGCCTTGAGGCAACAATCGGATCGACGGGATAGGAAATTCGAAACGTTGAAATCGAACCGCACGACTTGTGAGCTCGATGAAAATGTTGGGCGAGGCGAATCGAATCGTACGACTTGCGATCTCGATAGGAATGTTCGGCTAGGCGAATCGAATCGCACGATTTGCGATTTCGATAGAAATGTTGGGCGATACGAATTGTAATCGAATCGCACGATATGTGACTTCGGTGAAGAGTTGGTTGACGGGAGTAATCGTGCCTAAGAAATAGTTGGTTACGTTACGACGAAACTCATTTGAGTACGACTGAAAACACGCGAAACTTAGAGGACGAGATCGTATGACTTGAGGGTTCGATGTTGGATAATCGGTAACTCAGTTACGCGATCAAAGTATAGCGGGATACGGGAATCGGAAAACGAGTCGATGCGTATGGAAAAGTTTGTTGCGAACTTGGATGTATACGATGCGAGCTAAGTTGACGTTGAAACGGATTCAAAGTTGACCCTTACGTTATCGAAATGGATACGGCGTATCGAGATCGATACGTAAGGAAACGTAAACGATGTGAGAATACAAAATAGAGTGTGCCTCGCGCTATGAAATTTTGTAAGTAACGATATGAGAATGAACGAACTTGGTTGATCGTAAATTTTGTGATTGATCAGGGAGAGACTATAAGTCATCGACGATTGCTCGATGCGTATAGCATCTCGTGTGTCGACCGCGAAATAAGATAGACTCGAACTCAATGCGAGTAGATGCGTCGTGAATAGCAGAATCATCGACGGAGTGCATAACCTTACTCGGAGGATAGTTGCGCTAAGATTGCGTCGATAGAAATGGTTTTGTTCGAAAATTTGGATAGTCGCATAGAATCGTCGGAACATGATTTGGCTCCGAAATAAGATTCGTTGCATGGTTCGTAGTACACTGTCCTTCGGTGATAATCCACAATTATCGAGCGTAGCTTTGGGGTAGCTGACCCTAGAAGACTTGACTGCCAAATCAAATTGAATGCTGCAGACCGTAAGATGACCCATGCGATATCGCATATGGGATTGCATCGATAACAAATTAACGCGATGCATGTTGACGATAAGTCTAGGCGATCGAGAATTATTGGAACAGCTTTCGATTGAGAATGATAGGTTAGATTTTGAGTATTCGTCGGATGAATACTTGAATGGTTATGTTGGTCGACGGTCGAACTAGAATTCACCAACGGACTTGGTGATTCGGATAGGCGATTGCGAGGAACGTGCTATGCACGAGAGGGAACGATAAGGGGATGACCTATAAGTCATGTCGTTAGATTCGGATTCACCTTGCAATTGAGCTTGCGTGAATCGAACTTGTATTCGATGTTGCAAGACGGATAAGTTGGGAATTTGGCTAGAGAATTCCTACTCGTTAGGAAATCGAATGTAAGACGCGTCGTAAAGACCTTCATGCTAAGGCGATCGTTGCCTTGATGCACCGACGCCTTGATGTAAACTTTCGTATCGGATAGATTGTGGCCTTTGAGCAATGTCAATTTAAAGTTGCGTCGGGAGAATCTAAGCACGGTGCCTAGGTAGGTAACCTAGCGGCGTAGCCCTGAATGCTGATGCATTTGCAAGTCCACAAAGGAAGTCGTATCGAGATAAGTTGTATAGCAAGACTTCGAAAATAGTTGGGTGACGATTTCGAACGCAAGGCGTTGCGGAGACTCGTTGTGATTGGATGCGCGATGGCTCGACGCGACGCATAGAGTAGGTAGTCCATATGAAACATACAAAGTGAGAAATGCGATTTTTGAATCGCATCGTGTGCCTTAACTTTTGTTGAAGAATCGCGTATGTATCAATATGCATGTGCGCTAGTATTGCGAGAACAAGTAATAGAGCCAAGTCCGATCGAGAATACGAGATGGCAAGCTATTAAAAATAAGAGTTACATGTTTGCGTTGTTCCGATATCTTACAACTGAGCTTGGCTGAAATGCATATATTGGTGGGACGCCTAAAATATGTGTATGATTCCAAACTAAGTTGTACGATCCAAACGATAGTGAGACGAGATCGTGGAGCGATCTAATAAAACCCTTGGAAATTTAGTATTGGTTTCGGTTCGGGACGAACCTTGTTTTGAGTGGTATATTCTGTAATGCCCCGCTCCGCATGGTACATTATGCTGAGTCATTGACTCGAAGTGTAGCGTTGACCCGATTGCGTATCGATGCGAATCGATACGAAAGTTACGTTGTCCCGAGAAACGTATCGAACTAAGTCGATGTGAAGAGTTGCCTTGTCCCGAAGAATGCATCGAGTGAATCGATACGAAGCGCCGCGTTGCCCCGAAGGATGAGTGCGTTGAATCGGCTCGAAGATTCTAAGAAATTGAATCGACCAAGGCACAAGTCCGAATCGATGCAAGTAATAATTTTAGTTGGTTTCATATGCAGGTTATACTTTGACGTGAAAATATTAGAGGTCGATCTTCGGCAATATTTAGTAATGGGTCCGCGGAACCAAATCGACGCCTTGCGACGGGCTGAGACTTGGGCACGCTAAGGCAAATCGGACGTATGATTCAAAGAAGCACGAAGTGCTCGAATGGCTAAGTCAGGAGAGTGGCCGTGCAACAAAGTTAGGGAATCGAGCCGCATCGGCTCGGCGAAACGGCGAAGGCAAATCGATTCAAGGTGGGAGGATTGACTTCTTTTTACTCCTTCATTCGATAAGTCAAATATATCATTGTATGCTAAAAGTTAACCTATCGACGCCACGGGCGTGGTCCGATCGAAAGTAAATCATAATGTGTGTCGAACACTAAGTTAGTACAATTGAAATGAGACGTACATCAAATGCACAAGTCGCTACAGAATATTGGATATCGCTAAGGCGAGCGCCTCGGTGCACAAGCCGAAATAACATAGGATAACTGTACTCGGCGAGTGCCTTAGTGCACGAACCATACTGTGCCTTCGCGCACGAGTTAGAACGGCTAGAACATTGAAAGATAATAGGCGAGCGCCCTAGCGCGCAAGCCACGGACATTGAATGCTAAGTCATAGAACATCAAAAATACGATCGAAACGTGCCTGCGTGCACGAGATAATAAAAGATGGCTTCGTTGCGAAAGAATACAGTTGTGGCATGAATGTGGCAGAACTGTCGGATATGACATAATGCCTCGAAAGGTGTTCGGGACCTTCGGGTCGTTTGGTTGACGAGCATTGAGTTGAGGCATGATGCCATTGAAACATTGAAATGAAGTATGAAACGTAAGAACATAGAAAGTTAACGAAGGAAATACGAGATGGGTAATGCGGCATGGTGCCCTTCGAAATGTTCATGGCCTTCGGGCGTTCGTTGAGGACATTCGGGCGTTGTGCCAATTAAAATAGCGATAAGCGAACTTGCTTGGTTGTATGAAATATAAGATTCGTTGCATGGTCAAATGGTCAAATGGACTTAAAGATATAAAAGCCCGTGCATGGGTGTTCCCTCGAACGCGGCGTGCCAGGGCGCTGGGACCGTTCGGCCTAGAAGGGATTCGTTTGAGTATTGTTGGCGCCACTTCGACCAGACAGGGTAGCGACCTTATGGTGGATGTGTTAAGCAACTTGCTGCGATTATTTCGATGGCCTCTGATGTTGGTTAGCAACAGCACAGAGTTAACATCGTCTTATGTTTCGATTTGATAATATAAGTCCATTCTAGCTTGACAAGCCTGTGACCTTCATATAGTTAAGGGCGATGGGTTTGGAAGTGCAAGGTATGCGTATATCCTGCATGGACAGATCCGAATAGAGGGCACTTATAACATGACAGGGAAAACGGATAGGCGTATTCACCTTACGTCGGAACAAGGGCGAGTGCGTCGACTTGGTAAGTCGCGCCATGAATCAAACACAAGATTGCTTGCTTGTCTACTCAATTCGATAACATGCTTGCCATGCTAACATGCTTTACACTTTCGAATATGCCATGAAATTGACCCTAAGGAGAACATAGCAAGATCATAAGCTAAGTTGCATGATTCAACATGAATATTAAAAATGTCGGTCTGAAAAAAAAGATCTTTATTTCAGTACATGCGAGGACGAACGTACTGATCCCCCACCAGCTTCATGCAGGGTGCAGGGAATGGATGGCTCGCGGCGAAGCGTTGCTTGAACGCGTTGAGGCTTGGAAATGCCGAAGCGTATTGAAGCGTGCGATCGCTTGACGCTCGGACTATGCAACTGGATTGATGCGGCCGAGATATAGACGGCATGATGTATGGAACGGTGAAATCCTTTGTGGGCAAGAGAGAACCTGAGTGTTGTAGCCAATCTGGCATGTATTGTTAGGCTATCGAAAGCCTTTGTAATCTCAGTTTCGAATATCAATAAAGAGAATTGTTTCGCATACTCTGTTTTCCTTTCATTGTTAATATCGAATCAAAAGATAACCATTTGAGAACTTGTCATCTTGTCTTGCACGAGCGTAACTCCAGGCTCGTGCGGCATCACGCCCCCTGTGAGGACGATGATTCGGGTAATTCCGGGTCGGGGCGTGACATGAAGCTGCATTGAATATCATTTCAACCTTCACCAAGTTCTTTATAGAACACGTACCTCGGTTACAAAACCTAGAGGCTGACGCTCTGGCCGGCCTCGCAGCTTCATTGGCAGCACCCCTCGGGACTCAATACTACGTCACGGCAGTTGGACGAGACTTGGTCTGTCCCAAAAATAATCTATGCACACAAATGGCCCACGCCATGACGACAAGCGCCGGTGTTAATGTTCGAGATTGGAGGTTCCCGTTCATCGACTTCGTTGTCTATGGAATTCTCCCAGAAGACCCAAAAGAAGCCGTCTCAGTCAGAAGGCGGTCCCTTCGATTTTATTATGATACAGCTACTAAAATGCTATACCAGCGTTCCTACGATGGACTTCTCCTTCGATGTCTATCCAACGAAGAAGCAGCCGAAGCCCTTCGAAAAGCTTATGGTGGGACTTGCGGGGCTCACCAACCTGGCCCTAAGTTGTAGGATCGACTGCGACGTATGGGTTACTACTGGCCAACAATGGCAGCCGATGCTGTCGGCTATGCTAAAAAGTGCCATGCTTGCCGGCTTCACGCCGACTTCATCCATACACCGTCGGAACCACTACATCCTACGGTCGTCTCCTGGCCCTTCGAAGCTTGGGGCATGGACATTGTAGGACCTATCACCCCTCCATCATTGAGAGGACATCGCTTCATCTTAGCCATCACAGACTACTTCTCCAAATAGGCAGAAGCAGTTCCGCTAACGGAAGTAAAAAGCTCTAGGGTGATCAGCTTCATCAAGCATCATGTCATCTACCGTTTTGGGGTACCCCGCAGGATCATCTACGACAATGGTCCTCAGTTCATCAGCCATATTTTCAGCAGATTCTGCGACAAGAACCGCATTCAGAAACAAGACTATCGTCATGCTACTCAAAAAGGTCGTGTCATCCAACAAACGCGACTGGGACGAAAAGCTCGGAGAATGTCTTTGGGCCTACCGTACAACGGTACGGACCCCGACGGGCAACATCACGTTCTCCTTAGTCTACGGGAGCGAAGCGGTACTGCCTCTCGAGATTCAGATACCCTCACTCCGTGTGGCGCTCACAAAGCGTAATCTTACACCACGTAGGATTGTGCTGCTTATCATGTTTACTACGTCCACATTACCTCTAAGTAAACATCCCGTACGGACAACCCCTGCGTTTCCATACATCGATCGTAGAACTTCTATGTCCATATTACCTCTGAGTAGTTCCGCGTATCCCTCCAGAGTCACTCCTACGACGTCCATAACACCTCTGAGTAGGAAGATTCTGTCATTTAAATCCCGTATTTGCCACGTCCACATTACCTCTGAGCAAACATGTCGGTTCTCTCAAACTTATTATCTGTACCTAAAAACCAAGGTGCACAAAAGATAATAGGTCCACACAAATCATCAGTTCATGACAGCAAAAATGAACACACCACAAAATTCTTTATTTTTTATTTTAAAAGTAAAGGATTACATCCCCAGCAGAAGTTGCAAACTACCAAAATAACAAAAAAAGAAGAGAAAGACTACAATCCCTAAGCATCACTGGGATTGGCAGAAAGCTCTTCAATCCGATGCTTCAAGTCTTCCGCCCGAGTCTCTGCGGTCGCCAAGACCCTGCGTTCGGCTTCTTGACGCATCACCGCTACAGCTTCAGGGGCAGTATCATTCTCATACTTCTCGTCTAGCTATTGCCGCTGTTGGGTCAGGAAAAGAATCTGGCGGGTAAAAGCTGCTTCCTTCTCCGTAGATGCTATATGTTCAGCCTGGACTCACTCAGCATCTAACAAAAGTTGGGCTCGCTGATCTTCAAGGAGACGGATCTTGGCAGTGACCTCCGCTATGCTAGCTTCCAACGAGGCCCGCAACTCCGCCTTTTCCTGCGTGGATTGAGATAGCCTCTCCACTGCAGCCTCAGCTTCAGCCACCTCGCGGTCCCAGACAGCCACCATGGCCTGATACGACGACTCGACTTCAGCTATCAATTTCTTCCTTTCTGCTTCTATCAGAGCAGAAAAGTTATTTCGCCGGATACTCTGAAGCTCGAAAAGAAGCTGGTCGAGCTCGGCTACCGACGCCTCCAGAATCTCAGCCATATGATCGTGGCCCTGGTAGGAACATATCAGACCAATGTAAGGGAGCACCATGGCTTTCACCGTCGTGAAACTCCTATTTGCAGTCATTACTGTCGATACACCCCTCTGCAGCATCTTGTACACTGCCTCAATGACAAACTTTACGTACTCATCCGTATCCGCCAACACTTGAGGCATCATAACAGGTGTTGGAGGGGCTATCGCAGAGGTTGAGGAAGATCCCACGACGGGTCGTGAAGCCGGAACCTCAATATCAGTAGGTTCTTCTCCATCGGCAGTACGGATTCTGTCGCCAGCTGAGAAAGCTAGAGAAGGACGCGACACTGTCCCCCAAGCGGAAGGAGCAGGAGGTGTGTCCATCACCACAGGGCCCTTGTCCTTGTCAGAGTCAACGACGGATGATCTCCGACATCCGGATCAAGGGTTTTTGTCACGACCCGGTCCCAATTTCTTGGGTCGAATCGGATCATGCCCAGCCTGCACCGTCGTTGAGACGGCGGCAGTAAGCTGTATCACTCATGCAGGTAATATCAACAACACAATAATTGCCACAAATTTATTATTTCGAATTTAAAAAACTTTTTACAATAAAATGAAAGATACATCTGAAATACACTGTTTTCCACAAACATCATGATTTATAAAAGAAGAAGAAAATCTAGGCAACCAGCTCATCAGTCTTGAGATCATCGTCCTCTAGTTGGGATCTCGGGAAAATACCGCGGAATAAAGCATCATCAGTGATACCTAAAATGTTGGGTCTCCAGTCAGGAGGGAGCAAAGTACAATTCATGCTAATTTAACAATTGAAATAATAATAGAATTATGCACTTTTAAACAGTTTTGAAATCAATAATTTAAGCAGTTACAGTTTTAAAACAGTTACAGTTCTGTGATGTGAATAGGTAATGAAATATGACCGGCTTGGGTTTGTTACAGTTCAGATACAGCTTATCCCCGTGTGTATGAGGGGTAAGCTAATAGTTACAGTAGTTACAGTAGTTTGGATGTGGTCATACTCATTACACTACTCACCCAGTCCCTAATAGTTACAGTAGTTACAGTCAATGCTCTCAAAGAGAGTTTCGTGTTGTATCGTGGTTTAAACTTACAATAAAACAATTACTAAATAATTGTAAACTAACACAAAATATACTTACCTCAGGTTGATTGGACTGGACGGGTCGATACGTCAGGACGGGAAATCAGGTTCTTCCTTTGAGATCCTACATTAGGAAACTTGTCTCAGAAAACTAAAGTTGCTAATGACGCTATACTAGTTGCAATCTCTAGTTGTGTCCTAGTCAATTTTAGTCTTTATTTAGCTAATACAATCAAAGCACTATTTATCAATGCGTTGCAATTAAGAAACATCAATTTACATTTAATTTCGAGAAAATTGTATTTATCGGTTTATTTGGAAAACTCGGTATTTTATAATTATATAAATATAAACTAAGATTTTCCTTTTTAATGAGAAATACATGAATTTCTATTAAAAATTACAACTTAACTGCTAAGTGATAAAACATTTATTATTATTCTTTTTTTTAAAAAAATAAAATAAATAATTATCATTTTATACTACGTTCTCATGACAGAAAAATCAACCAGAAAATAAAAGAAAACAAAATAAAACCTAAGCTATTACACTTTCTCACAACCAGAATAAATAATAAATGGCTTATGCCCTTACATTCCCAAGAATTAAAATAAGAGAAAATTCGTTAGTCCTGTAAACTGCCTACAAAATTAAATATAAATAATTCTAATTAAAATATAAAATATTATTGAGTCTCAGAACTGGTCCAATCGTCATTTTTATAGCTAATGCCTCAACGTCCGGACGAAACCGGTTTCGTTTGCATTTAGCCGGGGCCCATTGACCGATAAGGTCATCGCCCAATAAATCCAAAAATAGTATTTTTTTTTCGAAATTCATTTTAAAATTTATAATTAAATTTTTATAGAAATTTCGGCAGCATTCCCTCTATTTTCGGGATAACCCAAAACTGGGAAACGCGTCGATTTTTCCTGCAAATAAATCCCAAACCAGGGATACCCAATTTTATTTATAAAAACATCTAATAAATCATTTTCCGAAATGAATTCAGAATTCCCGAACAAAATCAGAATTTCCCAAAACCAATTCGAAATATCACAAAACCAATTCCCACACCAATCCAAACCCAAAAACCTTTTCAGAAACAAGGTTCTTCTAAAACCAAAAATAATCACAAAAATATTTCCGAAGGATTCGGAAATTCCGGAATCGGAAAGATCACAGAACCAAACCAACAGCATACCAATTTCCGAAGAAACTTCGGAAAAATCGAAATGGTAACATAATTGAAACGTAACCAAAAATTCGAATTTCCGAAGGAATCGGTGGACCAATATCATCACAGACCAAGAGAAACTATGGGACTATCCAGAAGTTACCGAATTTTGACGGAATCCGAAGTGATGCCTCGGACTCGGAACGTTCAGCGCTCGTGGACAGTAAGAAATCAGCGAAACCAGATCTGGGTCGGGGCACGCTGGCCGAGTGGGGCGGAGTCGCGTGGGGTGACTCGGAAGCGACCGAGTGGAGCCGGGGTCTGCCGGATCGGGGCCCACAAGAGATCGAGCACAGGTGCGGGGTCGTCGGACAGAGGTGGCGACGGCGGCGCCGGGGAAACGCCGGAAAAGCGCTGGAAAAAAAAGGTCGCCGGCTAGGGCACGCTTGGGGCGGTGCCTGGGTTCGCGGGGATCGGCGACGAGGGGTCGGCCTGGAGGGCTGAGCCGCGTCAGGGAGGGGCCGGCGGTCGGGAACTGACCGGAGCTCGGCAGGGATCGGGGCCGTCGGCTAGGCTCTGGAGAGGGTTTTACTTTGGTGAAAGGAAAAGTGAGGAGTGGATGATGGAAAAGGATGGGGAAAGGGTTTTATAGGAGTAGGGAAGGGAGATCATCGGTCTCGGCCGGTTACAAGAGGTTACGGGAAGTAGGAGGGTCGGACAACCCAAGGACTTCGGTTCACCAACAGAGAATGAGAGTTATCTCTCTCTCTGTCTCATAAATTAAGGAATAGATTTTATTCTAACTAATAAGCTAATGGGTTAATGGGCTAATGGGTTAAATAGGCTTCCAAGTTAAAATGGGTTTAATAACCAAAGCTTAATGGTTTGGCTTAAAAACCAATGGGCTCAAAATTGGGCTATAAAATGATACATAATTTCTTTAGAAACTAAATATTTCTTAACTCTAACTTTAATTTTAAAAAAAAATGTTTTTGGATTCAGGTCTGGCCTGACAAACAAAAGTCTAATCAATTTATTTTCTTGAAAATAATAATAATTGTATTCTAAGTAACATAATATTTAATTAATTAGAAAATTTCATGTTTTGATAAAATTTCCAATTTTAATAATTTTTCTAAAAAAAATGCAATTTCCTAAATTAACAATTGAGAATTAATTATATTAGCTAATTTAATTTATAAAAATAATTTTCTAAAATTACGGGTTTCACAGTTTTATCCCCGGCCGGGGTAAGACGACTATCCCTTTCATTCGAAGCGACAAGATTCGCCCCTGACAGTTCAACTTCCCACGGAGCCAGAGTCGGATCACCTGCATCAGCTCCCCCTACAGTGATGGGTGTAGGGCTCGGCAGTGACGTCGACCCTACCACATCAAGCCCCACTTCCGAGGCAGGGGTAGGGCTTGGCCACGAGGTCTCGTGTGCGACCAGCGTCTCGGTACCGTAACCGGAGGGAAGCCCAGTCGACAAATTCTTGTTAGAAACATCTCCGCTAGACGCAATCTCTCTGACAGCTTGATCAATATCTTCTTGCGAGCCTTCGTCAGAAGAAGACGAGCTCCATACTTCCTCCTCGTCTGAAAGGACTTTTCCTAAAACTTCCTTTGAGGCCTCGATGCTTCCAGGTACCCCCTCAATGGATGGTTCTACTCCCGGTCGAGGCTCCACGCCACCCTCCTGAGGGATCGACCGAGAGACCTCAGCAACCTGAGGTGCAAGTACATCTTCAAATTCCCTTCCAACGCATCCTGAAGATACCGAAACCTCCACAGAAGCGACGTCATCAACGCTCCCTTCCCTGGAAGATGCTATAATCGGAGGAATGCGCTCGTCGGAAGAGCTCGCCACCTCCTTCGGTTTGCTAATACTCGGTTTCGAAACTCGAGGTTTCTTCTTCGGTACCTCCTACAAGAAAAAGAGAGAACATAAGTCACAGAGACCAAAGAACAAAACAGATTATGTGGGACGTCTATACCTCAGCGGGAGCTGATTCCGTTGGTACTACAGGTGGCACTCCCGAAGCTCCCACCTTCGGAGTCATCGCTTTCCTCGATCTCTTTGGCGCGGACGAATCGGCCTCCGTGTCAGCATGTCTCTTTCCAGCTGGGAGCTCTTCCTGAGTACCCTCCGTTGATGCTGCAGCAGCAGCCCGATAACCTGCGACCTCCGGTGGACAATATGACCGGGCCGTCGCTAGCATGTTTTTTGTTGCCTCTAGCTGGGTGCCAACAATAAAACTAGTCTCCCTGTCATAATCTGGGGACACGGTGTTCATGGCGCAATACAGCTTCACAGCCGAATACAAGATTTGCGGCCGAAGATTGTGAACTGGAGTAGTAAAACGAACTCCAGTGCATCCGACGTTGTAATATTGCCAATCCCGGGCCCCATCCAGTAAACTCCCGACAAACTCCAGACTATTACTAGGGTTCCTTAACATCAGCTGGGTGTAACCAAACTGGCGTACAAACCGACTCGGTAGATACGGCTCCAGATAACACTTATTTTTGTTGCGGTAGACCAAATGGGACGGTCGAATACTCTACAACCAGCGAAATCCCCATGTCGGCAGGGCGATCGCATCTTCACCGGAGTCTTCTAGTTCTTGGTCAGCCTCGAAATCTGTGAAGACGGGACTGACCTTGGTGATCTCCCACCCTTGAAGATAATACAAAACCTTCCAACAGACAGGGACACCGGTGTGCAGCCACTTCCTCTTATAGAAGCGACAGATAAAGGCGTCACCTTCAACATGATCCTTTTCAGGGCCTAGGCTCATCACATTTGAAAGATGCAAAATCAACCATCCCATTAAATAATGGAATGGTAGCTCAGCTCGGGGAAAGTTATCTTTCTTGCCCCTCTCATGGACCACATCGTAGGCAAAATCTCTCAAACCCTGCAGCATGATGCACACCATCGCGGGAAGGAGAGCCAGAGGACGACCAAAAACCAGTTTTATCGCTGGCAAAATGAGGTTCCTGCTCACTCACTCTACGGTTCCAGAACCGCCCGAGAGCACGTAGTCCCGGAGCCATATCATCAAGTATGCAGTCAACACTACCTTGGAAGACATTCGGTGCACGCAATGCCAGAAACAACTATATACGTCGTCACCACTCTCGTTTGAACGAGGAGTCTTCTCGCCCAGTCGGCTCATATCGGAGGTCACCTCCGTGTGACTCAGCCCTTGCGGAGTCACAAACCGAATCTTAGAGGGGTCCGTCAAGTCCTGCTTGAAGATATAATCTCTCCAAGCAGTCACATGGGACTGTGACCCGCCCTTCTCCCTTCGTTGCATCAGATAATGGTGGCTCGCCACCTCCTTGAAAATAGCTACCATTTCTAGATCCTTGTCTTCCAGAACTTGAATCTCTTCATTTGTCGGGAAATATTCCTCATATGGTTCCGAGCCCCAGGGAAGCTTGGACACCTCGTACATCTCATGGAGGGCCATTCCCAACTCCCCTACCGGAGTAAAAAAGGTGCCAGTCTGGGTGTTGAACATCTCCAGGAGGGCAAGAAACATATGTCGATTAAGGTCGACACCTGCTTGGGTGGCGCGAAGAGCAGCGGTCAGCCCAATCGCTTTCAGCTCAGTCTTGAACTTCGTCAAAACCCAAAGGGTCAGCTCATCCCACTTTGACACGTGGTGACACCAGCCCTCACCCCGAAAATCTCCTTTCGGATACATAACCTTCGATGTCAGTATCCAGCTTGCAAAGGTCGAAGCACCGAAGGCGAAAGTGTCGGGGGGAATATCACTATAAATGCTCCCAGGACACAAAGTTCGGCAATAGTACGAGGTCCCGGCTCACGAGGAGGCCAAGGTATCTCTTTGATTCGAAGTAACATCAATACGAAGGGTACCCCCTACTGCCCCTCCTTGAGAAGGAGTAAGTTCCCATGGCATCCTCCTCTTGGAGGCCAAATGATAGAAAACCGTCAGTGGCAATTGACGCTCAGACTGCCGCATGTACAGGGCCACGCCCTTCGCTGTGAAGAACCAGTCTTCCTTGATCTTCAGTATCTTCGCCTCAGTGGAGATCAAGCGGTCACCGAACAGAAAAACCGGTTTCAAGAAAGTCACATTCTCAGATTCAGCAGATTTCAGTTTCCATTCTCCATCATACTTTGGAGAAAAACAGGTGATTGATCCCAGATTTGCAACATCCTCTCAGGAGACTGATCCAGCATGATAGCAGGCTTCGCTGGGTTAATAAATTTCTCGTTGAAATTGACCCCCATTTGGTAAAGCGAAGCGTCCAGAAGGACTTCGTTTAACAAGGGGATAGTCATTGACACTGATACAGCAAAAACAAAAGACAGGCAGCAAGAAAAAATTTAGAGGCTTCAAAGACAAAACATTTTGGGGCGCATCAGCAGCCTTGCACATAATCGGGGTCCAAGCCCGTGCGCATCAGCAGTGAAGCTTCGGAGCATAATCAGGGCCTAAGCCCATGCACGTCAGTAATGAAACTTCGGCGCATAATCAGGGCCTAAGCCCATGCGCGTCAGCAGTTAAGCCTCAGCGCATAATCAGGGCCTAAACCCAAGCGCGTCAGCGGAAGAGCCTAAGCGCATCATCAGGACAGAAGTCCATGCGCGTCGGCAACAAGGAGTTAGGGCACAACAACAGGATGCAACTCATCTGTATGCCCCAAACTCGTCTAAAAAAGAGTTGGCAACTACAAAGTCAGAAGACACCCACCCGTCACCGTGGGTCAAACGTCGACGGGAGTCACAGTGACGATAAGAGCGTCCTCCTCATCGAGCTCCATCGGCTCCTTACCCCGGCCTTGTCCTCGGCTAGGACCACCGCGAGGAGTCTTGGGAGCCATTTCGTAAAAAGAAGTTAGGTTTTTGGAAGAAGAACTCTAAAAAAGAAGAAAGCAAAGAGAGGAAGACCTCTCTCTCTCTCCATCAGACGCCTATTTATAGGCTTGGTCACACACGTGAATCAATGAAGGGTGACGTCAGCCGCCGCCTGGGGTTCTACAAAGTGATAACAGTGGATATACAAAAAGATCATCATCAAATCCTTTTTTTTATTTCGAAGCGTTATCATTTGCATTTAAGACTGAAGAGGAGCATGCGCCTCATCACAGATGCGCGGAGCCATCATGCGCCCCGAACAGTTATGCGCCCCATTGAAGTCAACACCATGCTTCTTATTCAAAGTATTCTAAAACTTGAAGAAAAGTTTTGAAAACTTTGAAGGGGGTCTTGTAGAAGCATGGAATTTCAGGCGCATCCACAGGCCAGAATTCCTATGCGCTTAACACTACATGCGTCAGGAAGCTCAAACGAAGCACTTGGCACAGCAAAAGACAGCAAAAGTATAGACATCAAAAGAAGATTTTTATTTTATATAAAAGTCTATTACATGTCTAAAAAAGGCTTTACAAAGGAGAATTTCTACAAAAAGAAAGATCCTAAGACTACAGCCAGGCGCAGCAAACTGCCATGCGCCTCCTGCCCGGCACATCATCTGCCAGGCGCGTCTCTTCAGCGTCTCAGTCAGGCATGTCTCTTCAGCGTCTCAGTTAGACGCATCACGAAGTCTCAGCATATGCGCTCCACTTCGGCCCGATCAAGTTCTACGGCTAAAGGAGCAACTTTGATCATAACCAGAGTGGACAGCCAACCCCACTCTAGCTGGAGGAAGAGCTCTTCAAAGTCCAAGGAAGATGGGGGCACCACAATTCTTATTTGCGGCTCTCCCAGCATAACGGAAACGGGGCTCGAACATCCCGATCTTTGGATGCAACAGGCACCTTCCGCCTGCCTCAGAAGCCCGCGATTTTGACTTTTGGATGTAACAGTCACCTTCAAGTGCATGAACGAAGACAACTCATCGCATCTTCACCTTCGGGAGCATCTTATCAACAGAATGTACTCGAGAAAATAAGTTCATTCGGAAAGACGTGAGAGAACGAGAAGCGAACTCTCTCCTTGCTGCTATTTATAGGCCGGACAAATCAAACCCATATGCCAAGTGGCGGGCTCTCCGAATCCCGTACAATGAATTTGTATTTATGGTGATGAACCTGACCCTTCGAATTCGGCCAAGTCAAAATGGCTATTTAAAGCACTCGAAGAACGCAACAGTTGGACCAATGAAGATGCGTCATACAAACGGATGCACCGATCAGACCGCACATCATACAGACGTGTCCATCAGCACCAAACGCCTTATAAGGATGCGCCCTACGCGTCTCCATGCGTCTAGTAGTATGCAGATCAATGCGCCCACTCAATAGCCCATTACCCGTCAAAGAACATTAAATACTGAAGTCTGACATGACAGCAGCCATACCTCGATGACAGAGCAGCAACAACTTTTATAGAAAACGAAGCGCCGCTGATGTCAGCATCATCATTACCCTCTTCCGGCGGTTACAAGCCACGTGGCCGCCCAACCATTCGCATGCACCTCCGCAACCATGAGCCTCAGACCTTCCTTTGATCCCTAAAGACAGGTCAAGTCGCTACTGAAGCCTCGCATGCACCTCGAAAGCCATGCGCCCAGACTGGTTCGTAACTCCTGAAGGTTGCAAGCCAAAGTCTTCTCATGTGCTGTCACGACCCGATCCCAAATAATTGGGTCGAACCGGATCATGCCAAGCCTGCACCGTTGTTGAGACGGCGGCAGTAAGCTGTTCCATTAGCGGGTAACCACAACAACATCTATATTTGTCACAACTCAATATTCAGAAATTTAAAATTTTATTAAACCTTTAAATAAATACAATTGGAAAGTGAAAGAACTGAATTAAAAGCTAAAATCAAATTACAAAATTCTAAAACAACAAATCTAGAAACAGAAAATATAGCTAAGCGTTCGGCACATCGGCCTCAGGTCCTGCGTCCTCCAATGGGGACTCTGGCAGCACCACGGGGTACAGAACCGGGTCATATTAGCTGTTGTATAGTATAACAGCTCAGCATCCTCAATGTTCCCTAAAAATGTTATCTCCAGTCAGGAGGGAGCAAAGTACAATTCATACTAATTTGATAATAAATTAATAATAGAATCATGCACTTTTAAATAATTTGAAGTAAACAGTTTTCTAGCAGTAAAATAGTGTGATTTGAATAGGCAATGAATATGACCGGCTTGGGTTGTACAGTTGTATCCTATTGATACGATTCGGCTTATCCCCGTGTGTAAGAGGGGTAAGCTAATACTGGCCTAAGTTATTGTTTTAGATGTGGTCATAATCATTACACTACTCTCCCAGTCCCCAAACAGTTACAGTAGTTACAGTCAGTGCTCTCAAAGAGAGTTCCGTGTTGCATCGTGGTTTAAACTTGCATTAAAACGATTACTAAATAATTGTAAACTAACACAAACTGTACTTGCCTCAAAATGGACTGGACTGGAAAGGTTGAAGACTTCAAGATGGGAATTAGGATCGTCCTCGAATTCCTACATTCGATAAATTGACTCAGAATCCAGGGTTACCAATCTAACTACGCTAGTTGAAATCCCTAATTGTGTCCTAATCAATTTTAATTCTTTATTAACAAAACACGAACAAAAACACGATTATTGGTGCGTTGAATTAATAACGAGGGAAAGATCGTTTAAACTTTGTATTTTGGAAAAAACTCATCGATACCAAATTAATTGATTAAAACTTTGTATTTTCATATTTATACATATAAAACTAAATTTCTTATTTTAATGAGAAAAATATGATCGTTGTTAAATATTAAAACTTGTAAATTTTATTGTGAGAAAACTTTATTAATTTTTATGAAAATAATTATATATTTCGATTTACACGTACGCTACAAAAACTCGCAAAACCAGAAAACAACAGAAAATCCAACTTACAAGTCACAGAGCCAACAACCAGCTGGGCTTATGCCCATTACAATTTATTTACATAAATTGAAATAAGACAAAAATGGTCGTTAGTTCTAAACTTCCTATAATTTAAATATGAATTAAATAAATAATAAAAATAAATTAAATAATAACGAGTCTCATATATGGTCCAATCGTCAACTAGGCTAATGCCTCAACGTCCGGGCGAAGCCGGTTTCGTTTGCACTTAACCGGGGCCCATTGACCGATACGGTCGTCGCCCAAAATCCAAAATATTTAATATATTTTCGAAATCCATTTTAAAATCTTTTTTAAAAATATAATTAAATTTACGGAAAAATCCGGCAGCATTTTCTCTATTTTTGGTCAACCCAAAAATTGGGAAATATGCCAATATTTTTCCTGCAAATCCCAAACAAGGGAATCCCAATATATATATATATATATAAAAATAACCACAAACATTCCACATATAAATTCGGAACGACCCGAAACAAATTCGGGAGTCCGAAATTAAAACAAAACATCACAGCACAATATCGGGAGGATCCGAA
Organism: Iris pallida; assembly: GCA_029216955.1. Taxonomy (NCBI): domain Eukaryota; kingdom Viridiplantae; phylum Streptophyta; class Magnoliopsida; order Asparagales; family Iridaceae; genus Iris; species Iris pallida. The sequence continues at coordinate 20,094 of JANAVB010042420.1, read as the reverse complement.
ACTAAAATATTTAGAAAATCATTTTCGAAAAGTTTCGGAAATAAATAAACCAACCAACAGAAACTTCCCGACGTTCCTCGAAAAATCCCGAGAACGACGTTCACCCAAAAAATCGAATTTCCCGAAGGAGATTCGTGGACCAATTCTCATCATCGACACGGGGAGGGACGAACTACTGTGATTAACCAGGGATTACCCAAAATGACGGAATTCGAAGGGTTGCCTTGGACTCGGGACGCGCAATTCCACAGATCGGGGTTGAATTCCAGCGAAAAACGCTGTCCAGAACAGCGGACAGCCTCGGGATACGCCGGGGAGAACAACGTTCCTCGTGCTAGGGCACGGGAAACACGCGGGGTCAGCGCTGGCCGGCGGCGTGGGGCGCCGCGGGCTGCGGGAGGCCGGCGAAGGGGCTGGGCGCGCGCGGGGCGCGACCGGGAAGTCGCCGGGGGCGCGGCTCGCGGGGCGTAGGGGGGTCGGGTCTCTCGGCCGGCGGGGAACGCCGGAGCGGCTGCGGGGCGCGGGCGTCGGGTCCGCGCGGGGCCGGGGGCACTGCTGGGGGCCGACGAAGGGGCGCCGCTGGGAGGCCGGCGAAGGGGGTCGGGGCTCAGGAAGCTCGGCGGGGGTTTGCTCGGGAAGGGTGAAGGGGAGTTTGGGGAAGAGAAGGGAATGGGGGTTTTCTCTAGAGAAGTGAGCGGGAGAGAGAGAGTAGTGGTAAGGGAGTGGTGTGGGTGTTAAAAGAAAAGGGAAGTGTTATAAGGAGAGGTGGGGAAGGATGCTTTAGGTGGTGGGAGAGTTTGTAGGAAGAGAAAAGAGTGGGGAAGGGGAACGTTGGAAAGGAAGAGGTCTGGTCCACTTGGACCAGATCTAAAGAATTATATATATATATATATATTTTTATATAAAACATATCAGATTTAATTGAAAGGAGAAATAGTTCAGGTTGGGTCTGAGTTCGGGAATCGGGTCCGGGCTCGGGTCTGGGTCAGCACCCAAAAATCCATGTTTATTATTTTTTTGAAATTGATTTTAAAACCCAAAAATAATACTAATAATAATAATAATAATACAATAATAATAATAAATTTATAAAACAAAACTGGGTTTCATAATCTTTCCTCCTTAGAAAATTTCGTCCTCGAAATTTAAAAAGGTAGGGTAGAAAAACAAACAGGTAGGGGTACTGCGCCCGTAACTCAGGTCCAACAATAAGAATTTCCAAGGCAGTCGTGGATGAGACGGTTTAGGGACAAGTTTCATTTATGATATCATCCATGCAGAAAAATACAAAAGCGAACCAAAGTACACGAGGTTGATCAGACCATCATGTACCGGTCCTAATTAGACAATATATTAGTGGGTGCACCCAATAAAATACTGTCATGATCAAGCTTGATAAAGAAATAGCTTGCAAAACTAGGCTAACTTAGCAGCATCAGTCAAGTTTAGAACGAAAAGATAAGAAATAGGAGTTATGTGATGGCTCAAATTCCGATCTTCTTCTCACCTCTGACTATGCTTCAACTGGTTTCTCTGGTACTGAAAGGTTGAGTCCAATCTTCAGCTCCGAATTATCCAATATGTGACTCGGATCCGGAATGTAGCGTCTGAGCTGGCCTCAATTTTCCCCAGCTCCGTCAAAACTGATTGTTCCTCTGGTAGGAGAAAACTTCACAGAAATGCTATCTCCTTCTTCAAACTCCACTGGTCGACGACTATTATCAACCCAATGCTTCTGTCTGTCTTGGGCAATCCTGAGCTTGCTTTTACCTTCTCTACTGCGTCACTCACCATCTCTGGATCCAGCTGTACTCTTTCTTCTACGTCGTCCCATACAAGTGGTGTACGGCAACGACGTCCATAGCGAGCTTCAAATAGGGTCATACCAATGCTGGCTTGGTAGCTGTTGTTGTAAGAGAACTCTACCAAGTGCAAATGATCTTCCCAAGACCCTCCAAATTCTAAGACACGAGATCTCAGCATGTCTTCTAGCGTCTGGATTGTTTTCTCTGACTGCCCGTCAGTCTAGGGATGGTAGGCGGTGCTGAACTTCAGTTGTGTTCCCAAACTGTCATGCAAACTCTTCCAAAAGTGAGAGGTAAATCTAGTATCTCTGTCAGATACGATACTTACCGAAACTTCATGAATCCGGTAGATGTGCCGCATGTACGGTGCTGCCAACTTCTCGGTGGATAGATCAACCTTGAAGGGGATAAAGTGAGCTGACTTCGTCAGTCGGTCCACAATAACCCAAATGGCATCCTTCCCTCCTTAGGATCGAGGCAGTCCCGACACAAAATCCATTGTTATGTGCTCCCATTTCCACTCCGGAATGTCAAACGGCTGTAATAGTCCTGCTGGTCTCTGTCTGCTAGCTTTAACTTGTTGACAAAATAAACATCTAGCCACATACCTGGATACGTCCTTCTTCATTCCGTACCACCACACTATAGTACGCATCTCTCGGTATATTTTGTTGGCTCCAGGATGTATGGAATACTGCGACTGGTGCGCTTCTTGTATCAGCTCGTTCTTCAGTTCGCCAGTTGGTACACAATGCCTCGTACCATTCTTCAGCGCTCCAACACTGGCGATTGAGAATCCTTTAAGTGTTCCTGCCAGTACTTGATCTCTAAGTTTGCAAAGTGTCTCGTCTTGAAACTGCGTCTCCTTGATTTTGTCCATCAGACTCGAGCTCACTTGCAACTTCATCAACAATGAATTAGCATCCAGCTCCTTCCTTCCAGGCTGTATAATCTCCAGTCCAAGCTTCTCGATGTCCTTTAGCAGGTGCCGCTCCCTGGTCAAAACATCGCCATAGGGTATCGACTAAGTGCATCTGCGACCACCTTAGCCTTACCCGGGTGGTACTGTAGATCGATGCCAAAATCCTTCATCAGCTCCAGCCATCTTCTTTGCCTCATGTTCAGCTCCTTCCGAGTGAAAACTTACTTCAGACTTTTGTGGTCTGTATATATTTTCACTCTCTTTCCATATAGATAATGCTTCCATAACTTTAATGCAAATATCACCGCTGCAAGCTCCAAATCATGTGTGGGATAGTTCTTCTCATGAGTCCGTAATTGCCTAGATGCATAAGCAATCACTTTTCCATGTTGTTGAAGAACGCAATCCAGTCCTTTACCTGAGGCATCACTGTAGATTGAGAAACCACCAGTTCCTGCGGGTAGCGTAAGGATTGGTGCAGTGGTAAGTCTCTTCTTCAGCTCCTCGAATGATGCCTGGCAATCTTCCGTCCAGATGAACTCTTCATTCTTCCGAGTGAGCTTCGTCATCGACTTAGCAATTCTGGCAAAATCCTTCATGAACTTTCGGTAGTAGCCAGCCAAGCCCAAGAAACTCCTGATTTCAGCTATTGAGCTCGGGATAGACCACTTCTCAACAGCGGCTATCTACTTTGGATCCACCGAAATTCCTTTTCCTGTGACAACATGGCCAAGGAAATCCACTTTGTCTAGAAAGAATTCACATTTGGAAAGCTTACTATACAGCTTCTCCTTCCTCAAAGTTTCCAGAACTTTCCTGAGGTGCTCTTCGTGCTCCTCTTCCGTCTTTGAATAGATCAGAATGTCATTGAAGAAGACAACGACAATTTGATCTAGATATTCATGGAAAACCTTGTTCATAAGGTTCATGAACACCGCAGGAGCATTCGTCAGTCCAAACGGCATGACCAAGAATTCAAACTGCCCATACTTGGTGTTGAATGCCGTCTTGGGAATATCTTCATTCCTGACCCTGATCTGATGGTAGCCAGATCTAAGATCAATCTTCGAAAACACCTTGGCTCCGCTCAATTGATCAAATAGTTCATCGATCCAGGGCAAAGGGTACTTGTTCTTGATGGTGATACTGTTCAGCGCCCGGTAGTCGATGTACATCCGCACTGTTTCGTCCTTCTTATGCACTAACAAGACAGATACTCCCTAGGATGAAGTTCCATCTTGGATAAATCCTAGAGCCTTCATTGATCTGGTCCTTCATCTCCTTGGCCTCCTTCAGGTTGACTCTGTAGCATCCCTTAGAAATAGGGGAGAGCCGGGGACTAGGTCAATAGTAAACTCTATGTCTAGATCTGGGGTAATCCGGGAAGACTATCAGGGAAAACATCTACCATAAAGGTGTAACTAAGAAGTTTATTCATGTGGAGAATTACAGCAAAAACTCTCATGATTGATCTAAGGACATCTTGTTACAACTTCTTATAACAATAGATAATGCTATTCAGCAGCCCTAGGTGTTAATCCTTATGGCTCTGGCTCTTGTACGAGCAGTCTCCAACTGCTTTATCTTCTATGAACCTCGAGTCTGCATCATACCTTATTGCAATGGGTGTAGGAGGCAAGGTCTGCTCGATAGGAAGAGAGTCCCTAGGTTGCGGCGTAGCAGGTGTTGCTGGGATAGGTGCTCTGGTATAATGGGGAGATAAGAGGCAGTTCTTTACCCGATGTTCAGCGGATCCACATGCCAAACATTGTCCCAATCTCTTGCGGCAACTAACGGCCTGATGACCAGGCCTCTTGCAGTAGTCACAAGCCAATAGCCTCTTACGACAAGACTGCCGAAAAGTAGAGTACTTGATGGGACCCAAATATCTTCTAGATTCAGGGGTATACCTCCTAGGACGAGGTTCCGCTCCAACTTGGTTTAAGATAGCTAAGGCTACATTATTGACGTTCTTCATGTCTTCTCTCGTGATATTCATCTGTTCCTGCTGGGCTTCATCTTGAGCTTTTTGGAACTCCAAGATTTCTTGAAATAGGGCAACCATTTGGGAGGTGTTTGTTGGTACTGGTGGAGCAACAGGAATGGATACTCCACCAAGGAAATGCAACTCAGTTTGAGAAGAGGTAGGAATCGCCAGTGTAGTGAAAACTTCACTGGATGTATTATGGGGACGGTCAATCAGCCGCGAGGGAATAAACTCTGGACTTGGTTGAGGAGATGGGGTATGATCCGGAGATGACACCTCATCGCCAGCAGGATTGGTCTTGTCAATGGCCATTCTCTGGAAGGTTTAGGATGCACACATAAGTAAGGTAGCCTACCAGTCTATAATCAAAACAAAAATATTTATTTATATATAATTCGGACCTATGTTGTGACAAATCAATGTTCTAGTGTTCTAATTATTTCTAGGTATGTTTTCCTAAGTTATTGTTCGGACCTGCATGGGCCACCACTAAAAACATGTCACGACCCGATCCCAAATAATTGGGTCGAACCGGATCATGCCCAGCCTGCACCGTTGTTGAGACGGCGGTAGTAAGCTGTTCCATTAGTGGGTAACCACAACAACATCTATATTTGTCACAACTCAATATTCGGGAATTTAAAATTTTATTAAACCTTTAAATAAATACAACTGGAAAGTGAAAGAACTGAATTAAAAGCTGAAATCACATTACAAAATTCGAAAACAACAAATCTAGAAACAGAAAATCTAGCTAAGCGTTCGGCACATCGGCCTCAGGTCCTGCGTCCTCCAATGGGGACTCTGGCAGCACCACGGGGTACAGAACTGGGTCATATTAGCTGTTGTATAGTATAACAGCTCAGCATCCTCAATGTTCCCTAAAAATGTTATCTCCAGTCAGGAGGGAGCAAATTACAATTTATGCTAATTTGATAATTAAAATAATAATAGAATCATGCACTTTTAAACAATTTGAAGTAAACAGTTTTCTAGCAGTAAAACAGTGTGATTTGAATAGGCAATGAATATGACCGGCTTGGGTTGTACAGTTGTATCCTATTGATACGATTCGGCTTATCCCCGTGTGTAAGAGGGGTAAGCTAATACTGGCCTAAGTTATTATTTTGGATGTGGTCATAATCATTACACTACTCTCCCAGTCCCCAAACAGTTACAGTAGTTACAGTCAGTGCTCTCAGAGAGAGTTCCGTGTTGCATCGTGGTTTAAACTTGCATTAAAACGATTACTAAATAATTATAAACTAACACAAACTGTACTTGCCTCAAAATGGACTGGACTGGAAAGGTTGAAGACTTCAAGATGGGAATTAGGATCGTCCTCGAATTCCTACATTCGAAAAATTGACTCAGAATCCAGGGTTACCAATCTAACTATGCTAGTTGAAATCTCTAATTGTGTCCTAATCAATTTTAATTCTTTATTAACAAAACACGAACAAAAATACGATTATTGGTGCGTTGAATTAATAATGAGGGAAAGATCGTTTAAACTTTGTATTTTGGGAAAAACTCGTCGATACCAAATTAATTGATTAAAACTTTGTATTTTCATATTTATACATATAAAACTAAATTTCTTATTTTAATGAGAAAAATATGATACTTGTTAAATATTAAAACTTGTAAATTTTATTGTGAGAAAACTTTATTAATTTTTATGAAAATAATTATATATTTTGATTTACACGTACGCTACAAAAACTCGCAAAACCAGAAAATAACAGAAAATCCAACTTACAAGTCACAGAGCCAACAACCAGCTGGGCTTATGCCCATTATAATTTATTTACATAAATTGAAATAAGACAAAAACGGTCGTTAGTTCTAAACTTCCTATAATTTAAATATGAATAAAATAAATAATAAAAATAAATTAAATAATAACGAGTCTCAGATATGGTCCAATCGTCAACTAGGCTAATGTCTCAACGTCCGGGCGAAGCCGGTTTCGTTTGCACTTAACCGGGGTCCATTGACCGATACGGTCGTCGCCCAAAATCCAAAATATTTAATATATTTCTGAAATCCATTTTAAAATCATTTTTAAAAATATAATTAAATTTACGGAAAAATCCGGCAGCATTTCCTCTATTTTTGGTCAACCCAAAAACTGGGAAATATGCCAATATTTTTCCTGCAAATCCCAAACCAGGGAATCCCAATATATATATATATATATAAATAACCACAAACATTCCACATATAAATTCGGAACTACCCGAAACAAATTTGGGAGTCCGAAATTAAAACAAAACATCACAGCACAATATCGGGAGGATCCGAAACTAAAATATTTAGAAAATCATTTCCGAAAAGTTTCGGAAATAAATAAACCAACCAACAGAAACTTCTCAACGTTCCTCAGAAAATCCCGAGAACGACGTTCACCCCAAAAATCAAATTTCCCGAAGGAGATTCGTGGACCAATTCTCATCATCGACACGGAGAGGGACGAACTACTGTGATTAACCAGGGATTATCCAAAATAACGGAATCCGAAGGGTTGCCTCGAACTCGGGACGCGCAAATCCACAGATCGGGGTTGAATTCCAGCGAAGAACGCTGTCCAGAACAGCGGACAGCCTCGGGGTGCGCCGGGGAGAACAACGTTCCTCGTGCTAGGGCACGGGAAACACGCGGGGTCAGCGCTGGCCGGTGGCGTGGGGCGCCGGGGGCTGCGGGAGGCCGGCGAAGGGGCTGGGCGCACGAGGGGCGCGGCCAGGAAGTCGCGGGGGGCGCGGCTCGCTGGGCGTATGGGGGTCGGGTCTCTCAGCCGGCGGGGAACGTCGGAGCGGCTGCGGGGCGCGGGCGTCGGGTCCGCGCGGGGCCGGGGGCGCTGCTGGGGGCCGGCGAAGGGGCACCGCTGGGAGGCCAGCGAAGGGGGTCGAGGCTCGGGAAGCTCGGCGGGGGTTTGCTCGGGAAGGGTGAAGGGGAGTTTGTGGAAGAGAAGGGAATAGGGGTTTTCTCTGGAGAAGTGGGCGGGAGAGAGAGAGTAGTGGTGAGGGAGTGGTGTGGGTGTTAAAAGAAAAGGAAAGTGTTATAAGGAGAGGTGGGGAAGGATGCTGTAGGTGGTGGGAGAGTTTGTAGGGAGAGAAAAGAGTGGGGAAGGGGAACGTAGGAATGGAAGAGGTCTGGTCCACTTGGACCAGATCTAAAGAATTATATACATATATTTTTTTATATAAAACATATCAGATTTAATTGAAAGGAGAAATGGTTCAGGTTGGGTCTGAGTTCGGGAATCGGGTCCGGGCTCGGGTCTAGGGCAGCACCCAAAAATCTATGTTTATTATTTTTTTGAAATTGATTTTAAAACCCAAAAATAATAATAATAATAATAATAATAATACAATAATAATAATAAATTCATAAAACAAAACTGGGTTTCACATGTGCCCAATCTCTGGCACATCCTATCATATTACCCTCCACCAAATTCGAGATCTTTGAGCTACAGACATGCGCCACGTGTCCATTGACTCAATTCAGCCTATGAAAGGGTGCTAATCACCCAAGATCTCAGCAACTGAAAGATTCTCTCCTCTGCTACCTGCCAGTCTACAAAAGCAGCATGAAGGATTCAACCCACAAATAATGGTGCATCATCCATATACCTCCCGCAGCTTCAACCACGTGGCGTCCCCACGTACAGGTGCATCCTACATATGCGCGCATGAGCAGCCCAACCTGCTGCTTATAAATAGAGGGATCATCTCCTTCTTCCACACACATACACCCACAGAGCGACAGAGAGATACAGAGACACTCAACGCCTTCTTCCTCTCCGCAAGCTCCAGCACCCAGAGCAACTCAGACCTTCAGAGAACCGAAAACCGTCGCAGATCGTCAACGGAGTCAACGTATTACCACTCGCTCCATCGACACAGGATCCAGATAAACAAAAGTGTACTCCTAGGACTACATCTAAGTCCTACATTGTAATACTGTTCTGTTTGTAATTGAAATTACAATCAAAAGATTTTAATGGCAAACAGGGCTATGTGATCAAAGCCACCATGTTACTATATTCTTGTTACTTGTTCATAGCTATACCCTCGCTCACGACGGGTAAAGCCTGACCCCACTTGTTCATAGCTTTCTATGGTGGCCGGCCTGATCCTGCTCCGTTGTACACTTGTTCATAGCCGGTCAGATGGAAAGCCTGATCATGTTTTCCAAGCCGATCACATAACGCTCTAATAATTCAAGGCACATTTTATATTTATTTTATTATAGGAGGCTAAGTTTTGTTCAGGAGAAGGGTAACAACCCCGGTCCTTATTTGGTTTACGGGTTGTAACTTAGTTTCTGAATAGTTCCCAAGTCATATTATAAATTGTCTTCCTATTCAGTACTCACATCCTGTTGTATATTTCCTGTTGATTTTATCTTGTATTTTACATGTTCTACATGCTCATATGCTATACCTTGATTGGAGGCAAAGTTCTGTTCGGAAGAAGGGTTACAACCCCGATCCTTGTTTGGTTTACGGGTTGTAACTTGGCTTCCGAATAGTTTCCAAGTCATCCTATATCTTTGTCTTGTATTTCATTATACTGTCTCTTATAGAATTTGTCAATTCATATGGAACTGCTGTTAGTGTTTGTACTTGCTTATTTTCCTGACAGGATAACCGTTGATATTTATAGAGTACATGTTAGCTGATTGCTCTACCTTTTACGGATATGGCCAGGATAGAGTTTGATGAGATATTACCCCTGGAGCCTGTAGATGATATAGCCCCTGTTTAGACTGTTAGATAGGTTTGCCTGGACTGCGATCCAGCTAGTATTTTCAGACTGTAGTTTTTATATTATATTTTGAGTTTCTGTTATGTGTTTATATCTCTGAGCTTGTGTTGGATCTTGAACTCTTTTCCAGTTTTCCTTTCTATCATATTTCTATTTCGTGCTATCTATCCTAGTTTGTCTTATGATTGAGTTATGCCATATTATACCTTCATACGGATATGACAAGTACCCTTATATTTTGTCTAGTTGTAGTATTTATAGACGACCTATACAGCATTCTACTGCCGATTCTGCGGCGTAGGCTGGACGTAACCACGTACTCGTGCCCCTAATCAGGGTACGGGTCATGACACATTTTTGTGGTGGTCCACGCAGGTCAGAGTCGTAACTAGTATAATTTTGTAGTGGTGCTTGACTTAGAGCGCTGCTACGAACCTGCTATTAGGATATAGGTTCTAGGTTATGATAGGAGTTGCTCAATCACAGTTAGGAACTCTTGATAGATTCTAGGGATAATCCCTGAGAACCTTATTTCGAAAACTCTTGAATCTGTTCCCGCTTGCCTCCATTTACACTTTCTTGATTTGTTGTTAATTTTGATTCCTGATGTTCGTTGTTGACTTTGATCTTGCATCGAGATAAATTTTGTGGATTGAATTAAGGTATATCCTGATAAGGTAAATGTCTGCTTTATTTATGGAGTTTAGAATTTATCGCAGCCATACAAGCTAGCATGATAATGACATAGAGCCTGATTTAAGATATGCTTATCCTAGTAATGGAATTTGGATTTTCTTGCAGCCATACCTGTCACGCCCCGATTCGTAGAGTCATTTCTTCACATATTTCATCTCTTGGAATCGATCGTCCTCGCTTGGGCGTGATGCCGTACAAGTCTGGTATTGCACTTGTACAAGGCAAAGATGGTACATAATCGATTATTCTTCAAATAGGAACACATCGCAGCGGCAGAAGCAGATAAATTGAATTTAATGAGGACAATCTTTCTTATTGAATAGAAGTACATCACTTCTTTATAGCAGCGGAGAAAAAGAGTAACTTGAAGCCACACAGAGATATATAGAACTTTGTTCTCTTTATTGATAATTGAAGAAGAGTACAAGACTTGTATTGAAGTACAATGATTACAGTACATCTCTCTTTACATTGGAAACCAACTGAACAATACTATACAGCTTACATTTGATATTTGGATACAATGGATTACAACTCGATATACCGACTTGGCTTACAATCTCACTGGTACAACTGATTACAATGTTCCATACATTATGTCCTTTATAAACCGAAGACATCATCTTGTACAAGGAGAGCTTCTGTATGCCCAACAAATCTTCGATGCCGCGGGACCAATCAAACCAATCTCCGTGTGTAGAACATTCCAAGCACGAGCACCTGCCCACAAAACGTGGGTCAGCACATCATCTATGTACTGGCGAGCAGAATCCAACCCACTCACATAAACCAACATTAAAGTGATCATTTAAGCAAGCATTTATGAGAATGATCTTTCTACTTGGGCCTAGCATCAGTTTATAATTCATGGGCAATAATCAGAGTGAAGCATGTAAACATATTCTTAGTGGCATTCATGTGGACATATCATTTAGCATTCTTGGTATTATCATGCAAAGGCATCATTGAGGCATCGTTAACATTAACATCTTTAACATGTTATAACAGTTCTCACTTCAAGCATCACTTAGCATGTATGTTATGATTGAGCAATGTTCATAGCAAGGCATCTTTCTAGCATACTGAAGTTAACATGTTAAGCAAGTTCTCAATTAAAGGCAACATCATATCATTAACTTGTTTAGCATATGATTAAGCAGACCATTCAACCAACATATACTGCATGTATCATATTTAAGTGATTTCTTACCGATAGCCAATTCCCTCATACCTGCATACAATACAGGATAATATGATATACTTATTCTGTCTGCACAAAACATTCGTTAGCATGCATCCTGACTACATGACCACTGGTGGTTGTGCACCATATCGACGTGCCATATAGGACTTCGTAAGGTATGGGATGTGCCCTTCACCAGGTTGCGAGCCCGAATGAGGATCCCAATATCGTGCTACCAAAGCACCAATTCCTCCTAGGCCGACTCGATCCCACCGCCGCGGGTACCGTTCGAGGAAATCCTTGTATACAAGTACGTCTATGGTCATACGAATGCGTGTCCGACTCGATCGTGTTCGAAGTCGCATGATACAATAATAATATATGTAAAGGCAACAGTTCATCATCTCATCTTTCCAATATTTCCACCTGTTCACTTGGTGATCTCAATGATCCCAAGCCTCATCATTTCTCATTGTATCAATCATTGCAATATTTCTCATATCATTCCTTTCTAAGAGGAACAAATAATATTTCATTCATCTCGATAGGACCTGCAGCATTTCATTCATTTCATAGGGACAATATTCTTTCTTTCATTGTTTATAAGGAATAGGCAACAGCAGCAGTTATACAGAATGTACATGAATCAGTATTTCATTCAATTCTTTGTGTTAATAATATAGCCAGTTCGTTACTCATGTATCATTCACGCAGCATCTCATTACTCAAGTGATTCATTCATTTCATCAAGATTAAGCATAAGGGACATTATCGATTCATTCTCAGGCATCAAGTTACATTAGTAGTTCAAGTGTGATTCAAACAACAGTTCACTATTCATGTCTTATTCATTTCAATAACTCATAATATAGGCATCTCTATTATTCAGCAACCAAAACAAGGGACATTTAGGGACATATTCAAAGCATCACATTATTCTATTCCATTTATTAAGCATGCAGGATTAAGGAGGAAGGAGGACAGTTCCACTTGCCTATAATTCCACTAAGCGTAGCTCCACCAGCGAGCCACATTCCAATACCCATTCCGTCTAGCCAGCTAAGTGAGACTGCATCAGTCTCAATTCTCCTGATTCCCACTTAAGTCACGGTCCAACATCTTGATAGCATCCAATAAGCCAACCAAATGCCTCGTGCGGAGCGGGGCATTACATAATATACCACTCAGAAAAAGTTTCGTCCTCGAAACTTAAAGAAACAACTCATCCACTAGATTCACTTAATCACCATGAGTTACTCATTCAGCTTCAATTCAATATTCATTTCAGCACACTCCGTCATTTCAAAATAGCTATCCAACTGTATCATTCTAATCCATCGACGATTTCAATCCATCTTTTTCTTTTCTAAATATTTGTAACTTCTCATTGATTCACCAACATTTTCCTTCCATTGTATCTTGGTCGCAACACATCACTTTGTTTGGATCCATACACATATTTTAGGCGTCCCCAAAATATATGCATTTCAGCCAAAGTCCGTGCTAGTGCAATAAATTCTTCCCATAATGTTATCTCTGTCGCAACCAATCACTTCAGCTGGATCCATACACATATTTTAGGCGTCCCCAAAACATATGTACTTCAGCCAACTTCCATGTTAGTACGATTCGATCAGCCACAATATAATTCTCTTTTCTAAATCCGACTTAGCATCCTTTCAATTGACTTATTTCTTTATTCACTTGCCACCATCAGTATCTTCCAGCCACAATACTCAATATCAGGGATAACTTGGTTAGGCTCTCTATCCAAGCACAACATTTCTAACATTCGATCAAGGGTCTAACTTAGAGCCATTCATATCAATAGTTCACAACATGCAATCATATTCCTTTCCGAATCCAACAGTATTTCTCACCGAGGCAATTCATCTTTTCCAAAAGATACAATCCGACATCAACCAGCTATCGATTACCCAAGCCAAGGGTACAATTCTATGCAATAGTCAAGGTTAACCCAGCTACCCGACTGTAGATACCTATCCAACATTCCCGTCGTGAGCCGTCAATTCCATCTCATATAACAATTCACTACTCGATAAATACTACTGAAGTCTCATCCCACAACTCTAGTTCCCGCTATAGGCCGACACATAATCCTCAAAGGTCAAACAGCTCTAAGGTACAAGTTGGGAGTATACACATACAACATATCATTCTTAGGTCGTACTCATCACCATCTCTCATTCAATGCCACAAGGTTATCCTACGGTAGCCAACGGTCATCCTATTATACAGTCCAGTCTCAATGGTTAGCTATACCGACAGCTATAACTAATCATTCAGGTGACTTCCCTAGAGTGGGCGGCTACTAGGGATCATGCTAGTTTCTTATTCTTAGGGCCAACAAGCAACTAACAGTTCTAAAGAACTCTACCCAAACCTATGGGTTTCAACTCAGTCTGAATTCGAATCTCCATTGTCGGCTGTGCCAACAATTGGTAAGTCATCAACTGGTCGCTAGGGTCAAGTCTATCTATCCAGGGTCTTCCTCAAGGAAATAATTCCCACAGAGGCTCATTCTAGACTTTATCCAACGATCGACTAAGATCGATCTATCAACATCACGGTCAATCCCAATCCGACATACGATTATCATCATTCTAATAATCCATCAAGTAAATTCCCAATGATTCAATTTCTATTTCAAATCCTTTTGTACTCATACGAACCCATAAGCCAAGGCTAACTACTCAAGGGTCATTGATTCCTGATAGTCATAACATAACTATGGAATCAAACTATTCGGTCTGTATGACAGAGTCAAACCACTAAGTCATAAGCCAACAATCTATATCCCAACCAACAATCACCTATACCGACATTATCCAACATGTTTGTAATTTCTCGTTTCCATTTGTTTTTCAATCATCAAACTATCTTACGGCATTCTTAATCTCCTGCAGTAATGGTCAAGTAGTTCACATTCAATCCGACAATTTATGTATCACTTAACCATCCTCTAGGCAACAACAGTATTCTGAGTCACTACTTGTTATTTTTCTAGTACAATTCAATTCTTCAGCATCATGCATCTATGCAATGACTATCCTTTGGTGATCAAGATGGATTGACATCTATTACACCTTAGGATCAAGGCACAGATTTCTAATATCCCTTTGATTCACCGACAATATTTTCAAAACTTTCAGCTACGCATCCAACTTTATATTAGCCACATTTGATTTGCATCCAACCAATCGAAATCGACATTCCAATGTTCTAAGCCACAATATTCTCTAGCCAAATCATTTACCCGTAGCATACTAACTGTCTTACTAGTCTGAGTCATCACTCGACTAAACAATTTCTAACCAAGCCAACCGTTACCATTTCTACAATCTCACTACCCAACATAGCATCACCGTCAGGGGACACTTGAGTCATCTAGCACAATACATGACTCCCAGCTAAGTCTCGGCACTACCCAGTACTCACAGATAGTCTCATTGCTATTTTATGGAAAGGGTCAACATACATCTCGTTCTGAGGTGGTAGAGGCAATATACCACTCAGAAACGAAGCCATCCTTAAACAATACCAACTCAATCTATTCCGGACATTCCTGATCTATAATGATCACAATACTTAACCAACATCTCGGGGTCTCAATATCACAAGGCAATATTCTTAGGGTCTCAAAGCAGTAGCCAGCACACATGAGTCAATTCACTAATTCTGTCAATCTCATCCATCAATTATTTCATTCACAATTCTTTTCCAACATCACATGCAATTCTCAACTTGTTGCAGCATACCCAGCCACTTTTCTATATTCCCACATTCCAAACAGCATTCACAATATAGCATACTATGGCATCGAGTCATTGTTGGGTTATTTGTGTCCAAACCAACAACAATCATTCTTTCAGGGGCATCACAATGTATATAGACTTATTGTATGGAACATCCAGTAAGCAGCCAAGAGGGTCAATGATCTTTCAAGCACAGATAATATAAAGATGATTACCGAACAACAATAGCATAATCGCAGAAGTAATCTTTGATTTAATCGCGGAAGCAACGTTGAGTTATCGCGGAAGCAACTTTAGTTAATCATCGATGCAACTTTGATTTAAAATGAATCAAAGAAGAGACCAAGGACGTAAAGCCGTGCTCTGATACCAATTTGTCACGCCCCGATTCGTAGAGTCATTTCTTCACATATTTCATCTCTTGGAATCGATCGTCCTCGCTTGGGCGTGATGCCGTACAAGTCTGGTATTGCACTTGTACAAGGCAAAGATGGTACATAATCGATTATTCTTCAAATAGGAATACATCGCAGCGGCAGAAGCAGATAAATTGAATTTAATGAGGACAATCTTTCTTATTGAATAGAAGTACATCACTTCTTTATAGCAGCGAGAAAAAGAGTAACTTGAAGCCACACAGAGATATATAGAACTTTGTTCTCTTTATTGATAATTGAAGAAGAGTACAAGACTTGTATTGAAGTACAATGATTACAGTACATCTCTCTTTACATTGGAAACCAACTGAACAATACTATACAGCTTACATTTGATATTTGGATACAATGGATTACAACTCGATATACCGACTTGGCTTACAATCTCACTGGTACAACTGATTACAATGTTCCATACATTATGTCTTTATAAACCGAAGACATCATCTTGTACAAGGAGAGCTTCTGTATGCCCAACAAATCTTCGATGCCGCGGGACCAATCAAACCAATCTCCGTGTGTAGAACATTCCAAGCACGAGCACCTGCCCACAAAACGTGGGTCAGTACATCATCTATGTACTGGCGAGCAGAATCCAACCCACTCACATAAACCAACATTAAAGTGATCATTTAAGCAAGCATTTATGAGAATGATCTTTCTACTTGGGCCTAGCATCAGTTTACAATTCATGGGCAATAATCAGAGTGAAGCATGTAAACATATTCTTAGTGGCATTCATGTGGACATATCATTTAGCATTCTTGGTATTATCATGCAAAGGCATCATTGAGGCATCGTTAACATTAACATCTTTAACATGTTATAACAGTTCTCACTTCAAGCATCACTTAGCATGTATGTTATGGTTGAGCAATGTTCATAGCAAGGCATCTTTCTAGCATACTGAAGTTAACATGTTAAGCAAGTTCTCATTTAAAGGCAACATCATATCATTAACTTGTTTAGCATATGATTAAGCAGACCATTCAACCAACATATACTGCATGTATCATATTTAAGTGATTTCTTACCGATAGCCAATTCCCTCATACCTGCATACAATACAGGATAATATGATATACTTATTCTGTCTGCACAAAACATTCGTTAGCATGCATCCTGACTACATGACCACTGGTGGTTGTGCACCATATCGACGTGCCATATAGGACTTCGTAAGGTATGGGATGTGCCCTTCACCAGGTTGCGAGCACGAATGAGGATCCCAATACCGTGCTACCAAAGCACCAATTCCTCCTAGGCCGACTCGATCCCACCGCCGCGGGTACCGTTCGAGGAAATCCTTGTATACAAGTACGTCTATGGTCATACGAATGCGTGTCCGACTCGATCGTGTTCGAAGTCGCATGATACAATAATAATATATGTAAAGGCAACAGTTCATCATCTCATCTTTCCAATATTTCGACCTGTTCACTTGGTGATCTCAATGATCCCAAGCCTCATCATTTCTCATTGTATCAATCATTGCAATATTTCTCATATCATTCCTTTCTAAGAGGAACAAATAATATTTCATTCATCTCGATAGGACCTGCAGCATTTCATTCATTTCATAGGGACAATATTCTTTCTTTCATTGTTATAAGGAATAGGCAACAGCAGCAGTTATACAGAATGTACATGAATCAGTATTTCATTCAATTCTTTGTGTTAATAATATAGCCAGTTCGTTACTCATGTATCATTCACGCAGCATCTCATTACTCAAGTGATTCATTCATTTCATCAAGATTAAGCATAAGGGACATTATCGATTCATTCTCAGGCATCAAGTTACATTAGTAGTTCAAGTGTGATTCAAACAACAGTTCACTATTCATGTCTTATTCATTTCAATAACTCATAATATAGGCATCTCTATTATTCAGCAACCAAAACAAGGGACATTTAGGGACATATTCAAAGCATCATATTATTCCATTCCATTTATTAAGCATGCAGGATTAAGGAGGAAGGAGGACAGTTCCACTTGCCTATAATTACTAAGCGTAGCTCCACCAGCGAGCCACATTCCAATACCCATTCCGTCTAGCCAGCTAAGTGAGACTGCATCAGTCTCAATTCTCCTGATTCCACTTAAGTCACGGTCCAACATCTTGATAGCATCCAATAAGCCAACCAAATGCCTCGTGCGGAGCGGGGCATTACAATACCGGTTGGCGTGGTAAGAATTCCAGATGTCATAATTTTAGGGTGTATACCTTAGTTATGGACTCTATCGTTTATTGCAGCTATGCTTACTGACGTGGCAAAAATTTGGCAACATAATTTCAGGAAGACGTATATGGTTATCAGATTTATTTTAAATCGGATCACTTTGTTATGACCGGATGAGCAAGAACAAAATTCTTATCATCATTCTTCCTCGTCTTGGTTAACTCTGTCTATCTACAGCCACAATTAGGATTTTCTCAACATGATTGTTTGTGTTCCATCTTTTCTATTTGACTAAACTCTTCTTCGCTAACCTCTTGGGTAATTCTTCTTGCCCTTCTCGATAATTATTGAAAGTGCCTCATGGATTGATTCAGGAAAGGTTCGAAAAGTATATTGATCCTTGTATTACGGAATCGGGACTTTGCATCAAGAGGAATACTGGCGAGGTATAACTTCGGATAATGGTATCATGGTTAAATATGTTTCTCGAATTCTACTTGGACCACTCCCTAAGCATTTTGACTAACATCTTCTCCTTTATTTTGCAAAAATTGTTTGGAAATATTTACGGATTTAGCCAAGTTAAGTTCAGGAACCTATTATCTGGCGTGGCAGCTGTGCTGCAACCATCTGTCGTATTATGGAACAAGGAAGTTAATCGCAGCCAGATGCACATTAGCGTGATAGTAACTTCATGTGACATAATTTCGGAGGTATATGGTTCTTGAGTATTACTTTGACTACGTCCTATGCATCTCGTTTGGCCTCGTACTATTATTGGAATTATTTCGACAATCTTTCCTGTCTTGGTTGACCCTTACCTTATCTGAATATTGATATGGATTGCTAGACCCAGTCTTAAGCCCTTGTTACCTTCTATTTTTGATGATTGGATAGCCAAACCTTGTTAACAGATTCTGTAGTGTAACTATAATTTATTATGTGTGATTGTGATGAGTATATTTTTCTTAGAGATTTATTGGGTTAATCTTATAGCACAGATATGAGTAACTGACTATAGTGGACTTAGAAACCATTAAGAATGATTAGTTGATAGTATAGATTGGTTTTAAGGTATCTAAGAAGGAGTAATGAAATATTATATTTTATGACTACAGATTAAGGACTAGAATCCTGTGCTTAGATTCTAAGGGAAAAATGACAGTTTTAAATGAAATAAGTTTGTTGAACCTGAACCAAAATACCTGTAGAGAGAAACAACATAGATGATCACAAGGGTAGCAGATTGGGTACTGTAGCCATAGCAGTTGTATGTTTTAGCTTGACCTATTAGACGATTTTTAATTTCGAGGACGAAATTTTTATAAGGTGGGTAGGATGTAAGCCCCCTGAATTTAGGGCTTATTTTTTTAATTTTATAAATCAATTATTTGCAATAGATATTATTATTTGATATTATGATTAAATGCTCTTTACCGTGACTTCGACTTCTGGAGCGTCAGGGATGCCAATCTCTGGAAACTCTCTTCAGTGTGTAATAGACAAGATTACCTTCATGTTGATATATCATGTCTCATCCAAACTTGTTTCCTTGTACTTTTTGCTTCACACAACTTCGGGTCAATTTAGAACATTTGATCATTAAATAATTATTAATTGATTTTTTCACTTTTATCTTTGATCATCATATGCACGTTACCGTGACTTTTAATTTAGGAGCACAAGGCTAGTCATTTTCTTGAAACCAACTTCTCATACATGATCTACTCGAGACGTCCTACATCCCTGACCTTCGTGTCTCACTCAGACACACCATCTTGTGCTTCATTTGCTTCGCACAACTTTTGTGTTAATTTAGGCCAATTAATTATCCACCGTAGAATGTGACCTGACTTCCAATTTAATTTCGGGACCCGACTTCGATCCAACCTAGTCGACCCAAAATATGGACATGGCCCACACGAAGCCTACTACCCGCATGACACTTCTATCCCATTTATTTGAGTCCCTACATGCTACTTATTTACCCATGATCATAAATACCTATATTAATTCGTTTATTGCACCATGTCCGATTTTGACCCGACCCGGCTCAACCGAACCCAACCCAAGCTTCATGTTACCCCCTCATGGACACCCACGCCCTAATTCTCCTACTAAATATTAAATACCTACTCTACCTATTTCTAAATAATTCATGGAAAACTCCTTGATTTAAATCCCTAAACGAATAATCTAATCCCTATTTAAATCCTAGCCTTTGATCTTGTCTCCAACAATCCCAACCACCCATTCCTAGCACAAACTCACACACACACCCCAATACATGGCCGGCCCTAAGAAATCACACCCCCCCTTTCTCAACTTT
>JANAVB010042419.1:15217258-15359045 GCA_029216955.1 Iris pallida | reverse complement strand
ACCCATTTTTGTCAGCATGACTAGGAGAACCCACTGTTGTTGTATTCAGAGAAGCCGAGGCGTGCTTCGCTGAGGTTGGAGACGTGTTCTTGTCAGCGTGGGAAGTGACAGAAGCATCTCGGGCCGCCGAGAAGACTTAGGGACATAGACAGAACGTCCCGTCTTCTTGGCAGAGAGAGAAGCGGAGGAAGCAGTTCGGCCCTCCTTCGCCTTGAGCATTTCTTCGTAAGCAGAATGGTCGAATTGTACGACCATCATCTTCTTCGTCGAACCGATCGACGAAGTATCGCATTGAGTTGTTGCTGTCTCGTTATAGGAGACAGCTTTCCCCAGCAGAGTCGCCAATTTATTTTCCATAACTAAATTCTATTTATTTATTGTATTTCTGAGAAAATTACAACTGTAGGAATCTGATCTAGAAGACGATCACTTTATCTCTTGGACGATGCGATGAAGAAGGCTCGGATCTCGAAGAACTTGGACAGCAACTGGGCAATCTCTTTGTTCTCTCTGAATTAAATATGGTGTCTGTTGAAGGTGGAGAAACTCTCTTTTATAGAGTTCTGGATAACTACTCTGGGCATACGCTCAGTCAGTTACTTGACGTGTGTATAACTGCAGGGACGCGTGACAAATTTTGGTGGAGACACGTTGGAGTGCGGTTGAGAGTAGTAGAGTATATCCAGGAGAGATTGATGGCATGAATGCCATGTTGCATAACTTCTGAATGAGTGGGTAACCGAATACAGGACACATGAGAACGTGTGTTGACTGTACATTTGAAGTCATTTTGAATGCATTTGTTTTGATACGCTGTCTTGTTTGAAGAGGAGTCACATGGAGTCCATACGCTGTTTTGGATACGTATGTCTTGCATACGCTGCCTTGATGAGGAGTCGTATGAAGTCCATACGCTACCTTGATGAGGAGTCGTATGAAGTACATACGCTGCCTTGATGAAGAGTCGTATAACTGGAGAAGTAGACACGTGGCTATCCTTAATCTTTTCGAATATGCCATATCTCCCAATAACTGACAAATATCTCTCGAGCGTCGTGTTGCGGATATGACGACTGACAGACTGTCAGAAATGACAGTAATGATGGCTGTGCATTCATGATGGCTAATGAGCTGTCCTCGTAAAAGACAAAATCAACTCTCGAAAATCTATACGATGGTTAATTCTCTTAAGACAGCTGTTTTTTTGCACGAAAGACGAAGTGTCAGATTCATCCCCCACTGAGCGTATGCTGTGCTGTCAGTCGAGAAATAATAAAATATTCACTGAGCGTATGACTTTTGCACTGAGCGTATGGCCTTTGGCTGACTTGGTCTTATGTCAGCGTGTCAGAATTTTTTACATCCTACAGTTACAAACAATAAAAGAATCTGAGCCTCGTTCTCATCAAAAGCGCATCAGGCTCATGCACATCTAAAAAGGAGCTTCGGTGCATCATCTGGGCTTAAACCTATGCGCATCAGCAGTGAAGCTTCGGCGCATCATCTGGGATTAAACCCATGCGCGTCAGCAGTGAAGCTTCGGCGCATCATCTGGGCTTAAACCCATGCGCATCAGCAGTGAAGCTTCGACGCATCATCTGGGCTTAAACCCATGCACGTCAGCAGTGAAGCTTCGGCGCATCTTCAAGGCTTAAACCCATGCGCGTCAGCAATGGAGCCTCGGTGCATCATCATGACTCAGGGTCCATGCGCGTCGGTGTATGTATGATACAGGAACGGGATGATGAAACTCACCAATTACCGATGGCCGAACGTCAACAGGCGGACAGGGAACATCAGCCGCAACAGCCTCTACAGGTTCTTTCCCTTTGCCTCGTCCCTTGCCAGCACCGCCGCGAGGAGTCTTGGGAGCCATTTTTGTAAAGAGAAAGTTAGGGTTTTTCGAAGAAGAACTAAAAGACAAAAGCAAAGAGAGGAATCAGGCTGGAACTCTCTTTCTTCTCCTAATGCCTATTTATAGGCTCAGTCGCACGCGTGAACTGATGAAGTGTGACCTCAGCCGTCGCTTTGGGTTCTGTGAAGAGATAATTGCAGATAAAGCCAAAAAGATCATCATTAATCTTCTTGGTTATCGAGGCATTATCATTTGCATTAACTAAGAGGAGCATGCGCCCCGTCACTGATGCGCGGAGTATCCATGCGCCCGAACAGACATGCGCCCAAACCACCATGCTTCTTATTCAAAGTATTCTAAAACTTGACAAAAAAGTTTTGAAAACTTTGAAGGGGGTCTTGTAGAAGCATGGAATTTTACGATCAGAAATCCTATGTGCCAAACACTACATACGCCAGGAAGTTTAGACAAAGTACTCAACACAGAAACAAAAGAATAGACATCAAAAGAGGATTTTTATTTTTATATAAAAGTCTATTACATGTCTAGAAAAGGTTGTACAAAGGAGAATTTCTACAAAAAAAAGACCCTAAGTCTACAGCCAGGCGCAGCAGTCATCATGCGCCCTCGAACAGACGTATCTCACCATGCGCTCTCAGTCAGGCGCATGCCACCATGCGCTCCAGCCGGGCGCATCCCTTCAGCAGCTCAGTTATGTGCATCCTCAGTTATGTGCATCCCTTCAGCAGCTCAGTTATGTGCCACCCTTCCAGCCAGGCTAACCGCGTCTAAATGCTTCGACTAATGAAGCATTTATTGAGCAGAACGAGGGTGGCAATCAACCCTCTAGCTGGAGGAAGAGCTCCCTAAACCGAGGAAGAGAAAAGCACCGCAAGTCAACCTGTGGCCATGGGAGGCTTCGAAAGAGCCTCCAAAGACGAAGGAAGACCGCAATCGAAACTGCGGCTAAAGGAGCAGCTTTCAACACAACCAAAATGGGCAACACCCACTCTGACAGAAGAAAGAGCCCCCAAAGCCGCAGCACCGCAATTCCGATATACGGCCCTTCCCACATAACGTAGACGAGGCTCGAGCATCCCGATTTTTGGATACAACAGGCACCTTCCGCCTGCCTCGGAAGCCCTCGACTCCGAATTTTGGATGTAACAGTCACCTTCAAGTGCATTAATAAAGACATTGCGTCGCATCTTCATCCTCGGGAGCATCTCGTCAATAGAATGTGCTCGAGTAAACAAGTTTATTTCGAAAAGAACGTGAGAACGAGAAGCAAACTCTCTCCATGCCACTATTTATAGGCCGGGCAAATCAAATCCATGCGCCAAGTGGACGGCTCTCCGAATCCCGTGCAATGAATTTATATTAATGGATGAACCTGACGCTTCGAATTCAGCCAAGTTAAAAATGGCTATTTAAAGCACTCGAAGAACGTAATAGTCGCACCAAAAGACATGTCAAGCGGAGCGGATGCGCCGGTCAGACCACGCATCACACAGACGCGCCTCTCAACGCCAAGCGCTTTACAAGCATACGCCCCCATGCGGCCCCCATGCGCCTAGTGGAACGTCGATCGATGCGCCCACTCCAACAGTCTATTACCTGTCAAAAATATTAAATGCTGAAGTCTGACAGAGTTGGCAGCACGCCTCTCGAGGACTGAATAGTTGACAACTTTTTCAGAAAATGAAGCGTCGCCAACGTCAGCATCATCATTACTTTCCTCCGGCGGTTACAAGCCACGTGTCCGCCCAACCACTCGCATGTGCCTCCGTGGCCATGCGTCCAAAGTTCTGCATGCGCCTCAAAAGCCATGCATCCCAGGCTTCTCTCTGATCCCAAAAGACAGAAGTAAAGTCACGACTGAAGCTTCGCATGCGCCTCAAAGGCCATGCGCCCCAAATGGTTCACGACTCCCAAAGGTTACAAGCCAAAGTCTCCTCATGCACCCAATCCCAGGCGCATCCTACCAGATCATTCCCCACCAAATCCGATATCTCCGAGCCATGGGCCGATGACACGTGTCCTTTGACTCGATTCACCCAAGATCTCAGTAACAAAAAAATCCTCTTCTCTGCTACGTGCCGGCCCACAACAACAGTATGAAGAATTCAACCCCTCAATCAGGGCGCATCGTCCATGCGCCTCCATCAATAATCTCCACGTAGCGTCCCCGCGTCCAGGCGCATCTGACATATGCGCGCATGAGCAGCCAGCCTGCAAAGTTATAAATAAAGGGATCATTTCCTTCGTCCACACACACACAGAGGAACATACATAGAAATACAGAGACGTCGCACAACCAGAGAGGCAGATACAGACACTCAACGTCTTCCTCCTCTCAGCAAGCTCCAGCACCCAGAGCAATCCAAACCTTCAGAGAACCGATAACCGTCGTCAGATCGTCAACGGAGTCAACGCATTACCACTCGCTCCATCGGCACAAGGGACCCAGATAAACAAAAGTGTACTCCTAGGACTACGTCTAAGTCCTATATTGTAACACTGTTCTGTTTGTATTGAAATTTGCAATCAAAAGATTTTAATGGCAAACAATTTCATTCTGAGATATCGGAGCATTTAAATTTCGAGGACAAAATTATTTTAAGGTGGGTAGATTTGTGAGCCCTTGTGCAAACAAGATATTTCGACTCAGTATTGTTATAGAGCTCCTGTCGAACCCACGAACCTGAGTTCGAACAAGAGATCATTGAGTAGAGGCATTCAAGCTTCCTTACAGGTAAATCCCCCAATCCCATGAATGTACTTTTCTAGCTATAGTTAATCTTGGTCATAATCTCAATAGATTAGTAGATGTTTGAGTTAATGCTTAGGAGAGCAATGTATCGACGAATAAAAGATATTTCGACTCAGTATTGTTATATAGCTCCTGTCGAACCCACGAACATATGTACAGATGAATGAGAGTTATTGTGACCATAGGTACTCATATAGATTTCGAATCAAAGAAGGGGGTTTGTATTGGAAGCCATGTAGAGGGTTACTGTCGTAGGCATCCTTGGTTCTGTCAAGCACAGCAAATGACAAGTCCATGTACCTGGAAACTTAGGCATTTCAGAATATTTGGCAGTCATCATGACCATTCCCTAACTGCCCACCATATGATATGAATCAATAGCAAGTGGGTATGTAATGTTCAGATATGAACATTATTCAGATCAAGGGACCATGTACAGACCTATCCCCTTGTCTTCACTACCCTTGAGTATCAGGACATGTTTAAATGTCTGCATATAGGTTCCAGTAGAGTATCAGATATTAGTATTTGTCCTGTATTTTAATAGCCTTGTCCTTATTTATTCACTGCATACATGCTTCCTTGCTATGATGCATCTGTCCATCTTGGTTGTACAGTTCACTGCATTCTTCTACCTGGGATTAGTTCACGGATGGTTCAGGCTCTCTTCTTATTACTGTAACAATATGATGTCCAATTTTTAGAAGTGGTAACTAGTTTGAACTCTAATATTTAACACTACTTTCTTAGAGTTCCAATCATCTTGTATCAGACTTAGTATCATAGATTTCTTGGATTGGTTGTCAATCTTCATGTTCCCATTAGGAGCTTTGTGTTGTCCTACAGAGCCTTGGTTCACTACCTACAAGCCATGTTCCATATGTACTGTATATTACAGGGCATGGATAGAAGGCCTGGAGGTTAGGGGATTACTGGGGTCAGTTAGTTAGAAGAGGGTTTTCTGTTTACAGCATTGAAGAGGTATGGCCTGTAGGTAGGAGAGTATAGCAGCTGTATGAAAACAGAGTTACCTCTATATGGTGGCTAAATCGTGCACTCCAAGTAAGTGAGCATGAGTGCAATAGAGTAGGATTCAGTATATTAGGTATACAATAAGGGATAATGTTGCTATATGGATCGGGATGCTAAGTTTTGATTGTTAGAAATATAGATGGTAATATAACAGCAGGTAATGCCTAAGCCCCATTTTCCTATACCAGGGAGGGCTACATGCATAGGACTGTTACAAGTCCAGAATATGTGTGAACTTGGATTGCCATGTTAACCCCATACATGTACAATGTTAAGTAGCAACTGTAGGTGAATAAGGGGATTCATCCTCTTTATATATATGCAACAGTATACAAAGGATATGAGGGGGATGCCTTTATTTAAACTTGTGTGTTGGGAGATAGATATATGTGCGCATATGTGTGTGTATCAAGAAGTTAGTAGATAGTGGCTGATATGCCAATGCATAGGCATATGGCTCTATACTGAGGTATCCTAAGGAAAAAAAATAGGTGCAGTAGATGGCAACAGGGTGTACACCTAAACCTGGCAGCAGTAGCTGCAATTACTGATTACCCATATATCTTGTGTATCATATGTATAGGTAAACCTTATGATAAATGCAAGTTATAGCAATACCTGTAGGAGGTTGGTTCAGTTCCCTGTTTAGATAGGTATCCATATAGGTGCAGTAGATGTGGGGTGTCCATACTATGAGCAAAGAATTGTCCAAATCCGATCCTGTCAAGATTTTCCCTATGGCAGGGTATATGTAAGTGCTATTTGGGTCATTGTATAGGGAGTGGCAGTTAGTAGGTCCAACGTTCAGGTGTGTACAGATATACATGGGTATCCAATGGTTGAGACAGGTGCAAGTAGCAAACAAATGGGGGTTTCCAAGGAGCAGTGGTTAGTAATAAAGAAGTATCAGTTGGCTGTACAAGGATGCAGCATCCAGGTTATATGTTGGTATCACCTAAACATTTGTATAAGGCAGTTAGTTGTATCACAAAGCCTGGGGATAGATTTGTGTGCATAGGAATTTGGTGAACTGATCATACAGTAGTAAACTTCAGATTTAGGGTATAACAGTCTAAACTGCACTACAGTAACCATGGTGTAGGTATGCACAAGAACAATAGGGTATCCAGGAAGTAGGGACTGTACCAGGAGTATAGGGGATATCTACGAGGACTGGAACCTGTGTTGGACAGGGCTTTAGGCAGCAGGTTCAGTAGGAGAGTTTGTGGGCAAATAAATTAATAGGATAGTTGGTGTGTGTGTTAGTGTCACCCCCAGTTTTCAGAAACAGGGGTATTTTTATCATTTTACATTTTTAAATATTTTTAAAATTTATTTTATTATTTATGATATTATTTGGGGTTGAAATTTATTTTATTATTTATGATATTGTTTTGGGGTTATTTGAGTCGGGTTCGAATTTCAACTCAATTCGACTTGAAACGGGGACCCGGGGGGTAGTTTGACTCTAGTGGGACCCACACACTAGTTAGACATGGCCCATATGATACTAATTTTAGTCCACATGATATTAATTTTAGTTAGTAGTTAGACTAATTATTTATGGATATGTTTAGTTTAATTAGAGACCTAAAACTAGACTAATTTGACCTCAACCTTTAACCAATCTTAATTTAAATCAAATAGATTAGTGGAGGTCATTTTGGACATTCAAAATGGGGACATCTTACCCTTTTTGGGTAGCCACCTATGGGGGGGATAAGGATTGAGTCACCATCTCTTCCATTTCATTTTATCCATCCATTTTCTCTCTCTTGTTCTTCCCCAAATTTCTAGAGAACAACTCCATTGATTTCATCTCCAAATCCATCATTTCTTCCACCAAATCTTCTTCTCTTCTCCTCTACTCCATAGTTAGAGGGTGCTAGCCAATTTTGGGAGGATTCGGAGCTCGTTCGTGTCCTTTTGGAATCTCTACATGTCGGTGTCGAGTCGGAAGGCTTTTTTCTTTGAAACTCTCCCGGAAGGTATAATCTCTTCTCTAATCCATCCCTACATGCATATAGGAATATTTTGAACCCATAGGAATACCCCCATGATTGTATCTCCATTTGTGTCCATTTCGTGTCCATTTGGAGGTCATAGGAGTGTCCTTTGTGTTGTGGTTGTGTCCTAGTGGGAAAAACTCCTATTTTGGACACTTGTATGCATATATATATATTGTAGGAATGATTAATTAGTGTTTTAATCTCAGATTTATATTTTTAGAGAGTGGATTGATCTTATTTAGGATGGTTAGAATAAGTTTTATTTAGATAGCTATGTTGGTATCCAAGTATTTTGGCCTACATGTATTTTTTGTCCAAACAACCCAAATTCGTCATAATTTTTATCCACGTTTTTAGTAGCTAGAGCAATTTAGAAATGTCATAACTTTTAACTCATAACTCCGATTAACCTCCCGTTTTTTTTATAAAAAAAGCGTATCGAAGTTAGATTTCCAAATATATTTTAATAAGCCAAATTGGTTCTATAAATTTCTGTAGAATTTTTTGAGTGTCAGCTGTACGAAAGATGAACGCGTTTCGACGTTTTCGCGATTCCGGGAGCTTCCGGACACGAAAATGCGATTTTGAAGTTTCGAAAAGCTAACACGAAGAGCTATAACATACTTTAATCCTAGAATTTAGTGAAGGCCCAATTGGTACATTATTGGTTTTAAGTAGAAGAGTGACTATGCGACGTAGGCATTTTGTGTAACCTATGAGCCTAGTATGGATATCATGTGAATGTCGGTATCATAGATTGTCAAGAATATGTATGATATAGTACATATATATATATATATATATATATATATATATATATATATATATATATATATATAATATATTATTATTGTTATGTAATATATGTTAGTATAGTGTGTGTGTTTGAATGAGATAAGGATGTGTGTGGTTAGTGGAGAGAAGTGAGATTGATAGAGGATATGTGCTAGTGTGTGTTTGATGTATATAGATTGTAGTGTAGTGTGTGTTGTGAAGGTGAGAGAGTTGGGAGGATCATGCCATCCTATTTGACTTGAGACTAGTGTAGTTTGTTGAGTGATTTGTGTTTTGATTGAGTGGTAGTGTGTTTGTATATAGATGTGTGTAGGTGTGTTAGAAGAGAAGGGTGGTGGATTTGGTATATGTGTTGTGTGTATGGTTAGATGGTTAGAGAGTGAGAGAATGAGCAGGAAAGCAGGAGGAAAAAGCAGTAAGCAGTAAGCAATAAGCAGTAAG
Source organism: Iris pallida (assembly GCA_029216955.1). Taxonomy (NCBI): domain Eukaryota; kingdom Viridiplantae; phylum Streptophyta; class Magnoliopsida; order Asparagales; family Iridaceae; genus Iris; species Iris pallida. The sequence goes on along the minus strand of JANAVB010042419.1, from coordinate 15,350,140 downwards.
CAGAAGCAGTGCAGGATGGTTTTTTGGGGTTTTTGTGGTCTCGAAACATCCCCTTTTGGCCCACCTTAGCCCCAAATACCTACCCACACTTATCAACCACATTTAGTACTACGAAACCCCTAAGTTAGAGAGTGCTTTTAGTGTGTTAGGCGGTTAGTAGGATAGTGTTTATAGTGGTAGAAAATAAGGTTTGTCAATGTTAGAAAGTATGCCATGTTATGTTATCTTGAGGGTAGTGGTAGATGTTTGAGTTAGTTTTTGAGAAGTTATTTTAGAAGTAGCATTCTAAGTTAGATGGGGGTTAGACAGATGATGTTTGTGAGGGAGAGTGAGTGTGGTTTAGAAGAATGAGTTATGTTAGATGTGGTATCTTGATATCTCAATATTACCTTAAGGTAATGTGTAGGAGAGTAACATATTAGAAAAAATAGTTTTGATGCCCAAGAATCCTAGATTTCTTGGTTGAAACCCTAGATAGGATAGTATCTAGCTACCCTAAGGAGCCTAGGTTAGTATCTTGAGTATTAGCGAGGTTTCTTTTGTAATGGGCAAGGTATCGGGATTACTTTGGTAAGGGTAAATGTAGGAAATAGGGTATAGTTAAGATATTGAGTTTAACTTCTAAGATATAGTTAGAATTAGGTTCTCTTGGTTGGTAATGGTTAGGATTAGTGTCCTCAGACTAGTTTTGACCTCGGTTGTCCATTTTGACCAAAAGTCAACAAAAGTCAACCGAAAGTCAAACTTGGCCTATAAGTGACTAGAATTGACCGAAACCAAACCAGAGTTGACCAGTTGACTAAAAGTCAACAGTTAGTCAACATTTGACTAGTTTGACCTAGGGTTGACCCAGGGTTGACTAGAGTTGACCAGAGTTGACCAGGGTTGACCAAAAGTCAACTATAAGTCAACCTTTGACCCCGTTTGACCTAGTTTGACTTGGATTGACTCCCTGTGACCTGATATGACCTAGTATGAACCAGTATGACCCAGTATGACCTAGTACGACTCAGTTTGACCTAGATTGACCTAGTTTTGACTTAGACTTGCATTCATGACTTAAATTAGTTTTTTTTTAGTATAAAACCCTGTTTAACTCATAGTATCTTATTTTAGGTCTGTGATTTACTCTGAGCGTCGTTCACCTTATCAGCTCAGGACCACAGGCGAGTACATTCACTGATAGTTTTCATTGTCATGATATCTACTATATCCGATTCAGTTGTAGTGTCTTACTTGATTCTCGACACGATAGTTCATGGACTAGTATATGTCGGATCCTGTCATGAGATGTTATTCCCAGATTTTCCTTGGTATATTGGTGTGTGATATCCATGTTTCATGTACTTATATAGACATTGATTTGGGAGTGGGCTGATCACCTGCTTTTGAATCTGTGTCATGACGTGCCATATCCGGATCCATAATACTATTCGGGGATGAGGGAATTATTAGGGGTTATGTGATCAAAGTCTCCCTGTCACTATTTTGCTAGCGCCACCCTCACTTCACGTAGGGTATAGCAGATACCCCATGTCTATGTTATCCAGGTTGGCCCCCATGACCCTTTCAGATTTTCATGTGATTGTCGGGCCAAGTGGATAACCCTACCATGATTCCCTAGCCGATCACATTGTGCTCTAATAATTCAAGTCACATTTTTATATTTATTTATCCTAGGAGGCTAAGTTCTGTTCGGGAGAAGGGTTACAACCCCGGTCCTTGTTTGGTTTAAGGGTTGTAACTCGGCTTCCGAATAGTTCCTAACCAATCCTACAAATATATTTGTTTTCCATAAATAAATTCACTTTATTTATTGTGTTTCTGTGAAAATACAACTTTAGGAATCCGATCTAGAAGACGATCGCTTTATCCCTTGGACGATGCGAAGAAGAAAAGCTCTCAAGAATTCGACAGCAATTTAGATATCCTGTATATCTGTACAATGAATGAGAAGAGAACTCTATTTATAGAGTCAAAAATAACTAAAAAAGATAACTGTTTTCATAACCTATGCATAGTTGATAATCACGCAGGACTCAAACATACGCAAGGTTGATGAGCAGTTACTGGACGTGGCCCATAACTGTTGGACATATGGCAATCATGCATGAGTCGTGTGCAAGTTACTGGGCACGCATACGAGAGATCTGTGGCATGTCTGCCACGTACTCCAATCTGATAACTTGAGATGAAATCCTCGCCAACTGGTTGAGGATGAAATCCACGCAGACTTGGGGCAGAAGGCTTCAGAATACACGCCAACTTGAGACATAAAGCTCAAAATTCATGAAAGCTTGAGGCAGACGGCTCAAAATACACGCAGACTTGAGGCAGAACGCTCATAATTCACGTAAGCTTGAGGCAGACGGCTCAAAATACACGTAGACTTCAGGCAGACGGCTCAAAATACACGCAGACTTGAGGCAGAAGGCTCAAAATACACGCAAGCTTGAGGAAGGAACATAGAAGTTCAAAATACACGCAGACTTGAGTCAGAACGGCCACTGTCTTGATTCGACGTGCCTCGACTGGCAAAAATCTCTGACATTGATTGCCTTGTCAGTCACATTAAATGAAAATAAGGTCTTTTTGGTACGCCAACTTGATGAAGACTGAATCTTGTTGAGGAAGATTTCGAAAGCACACAATAGTCGGCTGAGATCTCTCGAGTCCCGTGTATACGTGGCATTCGAGGAGATATTCTTTGACTATCGTGCTGTCAGTCATAATGACATCTGACAAATGATGAGCTATCTCTGTGTACCATTTAAACTCTGTGTATATTTGAGGAAATGGTCTGATAGAACTCAGCGTGTATTTTAGACATTGTTCTGATAGGTATAACTCAGCGTGACTTCATTTTAGAGGCCTATAAAACCCCTTCAAAGTTTTCGAAAAATGATAAATTATTTGAAATACTTTGAAATCGAGATGATAAAATGAATTTAGTCACGCTGAGATGATTCAGGGAAAGATTTCCTCCGAAATGATTGGGCTGTTGGGATTCTGTGCGGTTTAGGATCCCGTGCAAAACTCCTATATCGAAGCAAATGATGACTTTGCGTTTGAAATTCTTTGTGAGCCTATAAAAAGGCCATAAATCACTTCCTTCTTTCTTTACTTGCTTTAGAGAGAGAAAATCCCACACAGAAGAGAAACTTCGTCTTCCCGACTTCTCCTTCTTTCTCAGCAATGGCTCCTAGATCGACGCTCAGGCTAAGGGTAAGGCCAAGGCCCCTGCGACGTCTTTGCGTGCCACCACCGACAGACTTCCTCGCAGCGAAGCTACTTATCCCCCTATGCAACGTAAGTGACAGATGGGGATGCGAACTGATGAAGACGAACGATGAAGATGAACTCCACATAGAAATCTTGATTCGTAAAACAATCAATAATGAACTTTCGAAATATATCCCCCCTTCTTAGGGCAAAGGATATTAATAAAGTATGCCCCCTCTTTAGGGTTGGCTATACTTCACATCTTCGTGTTTACGAAGCTCTGTGTTTTACGCAAATGAGCATGGCTCTCATAACTCTGCATAATTTTTCATATGTTGGCAGAAATGTCAATGTTGAATTATTCACGCAGACTTCTGAGAGTCATCCTCTGGATATATTAGTCTTGATCTGTCAGCATATTTTTGTCATTTTCACTTCAAGGTGGTTCTGGCAATGATGCGTGACTTTTCATTCTAATCTGTCTAGACTTTGCGTAAATTAATCACATGCGTGAATAAATCATTCAGCGTGTCTTTTTAATCTTTGTCTGAAGTCTGCGTGACTTATGAAATTTTCTTTGAACACTGTTAAACACGCATAAGGCTTATAGACATAGATTTTTCTGAAGTCTGCGTGACAAAACATGTCTGATGTTTTCTTCTTTTCTTTTCTGTAGTGAACATCCGAAGTGAAGAAGCTGATTATGAAGGACATTTAAGCTTCTCTTTCAAACATGATTTATCTCATGTACAGTTTCCTCAGTTTGACACTCCGGAAGCCAGACTATCTTTGTTGAAGAATCAAGATCATACCACTCTGCTCTGTTTAATAAATGGTGAACCATTTCAGAGTCTTGACAAGGTGTTCCATAAGAAACCATCTTTTCTGTTTGGAGATGCCATAGCACATAAGTCACAACCAAAAGGCATCAAGGAGAAGGTCTGCTTCTATTTTGAAGGTGATGCAAAGAAGCCCATGTACTGGCCGAAGGTATCTAGGGGTTTGTCTATCATGCGATTCATGCACGCCAGTTACCCCAGAAAGATGACATTGCACTTAACAGAAAATCAGCAAGCTAAGGCGAGCAGAATCATTTACAAGAAAGACGGATTCTACAGTGCTCCGGAGAATCACGTATCCTTGTTTCGAGGTTTGAAGCCGGGATGTGTCCCACCCGAAGACTCGTCTATATTGAAGCCATTCAGGATGCCTGTTTTTATAAATGAATTCATGGCAAATGAGAGGGAATTCTATCCTACTGATTCGACGCCGAGGATGATAGGCATATGAATAAGGAGAATATGAGGTGGAGGACTCTGGTCCATTGGGTTCTGGAGAAGTTTGAGAAGGAGCTGAATCAGATAAATCTCTATGATGCGATCGTCAATTCCTCTTACGGCTCAACCCAACCCATTTCTATTCCTGGCCTTGGTTGAAAGATATAACCACCGGACGGGAACATTTATGACTCCCAAAGGGGAGATGGGTTTTGCCCTTCATGAGATGGAATACATCTCTCATCTGCCTTCAGGCACACTGCCATATGAAGAATATGTGCCTACAACCGAGGAACTAAATTTTCTGTCGGAGAAGAACCCGGAGATGGTGCATCTGTTTGAAGAGATGATGTGCCATTTCGGCACATGCACTCTGTATTATAAAAGTTCTAAAGATGAAGCCGGCTGCCACATCCAGAAGTGGATGTCTTACCTTTTCATGAATCGTGAGAAAGATAGGAAGAAGATAAATAAGAAGAGAAGGTATCAAATTTACTCCTTCAAGCCCCTCTCTGAGTGTGAAATCACCAATCTACTAGAGAAGTATGACTGTAAAGATTTCACAATCAATGAAGACTGGTATGAGTTTAAAGCCGGAACCACCTTCAGATCATATGTGAGACAGAATGGAAAAACTTTATCAAAGAACGGTCACTTAGCCGGATTCCTCTCTCTCTGGCTAAGAAGATTTGTTGTTCCTGGCTCCAGCTCTCTGGATAGAATACATAGAGGCGTTATTTTTGCAGCAGTGCACCTTATGTACGGCTATAAGACAGACTTATTATCAGCGATGACTTGCAGGCTGAACGCAGGTCTTCAAAATTTTGTAACCAATATGCTGTCTGATCAAAGGAAGATGACCGATGAATTCTCAAGAATAGAGATGCCCTATACTTATTTGTATGGTTGGCTTCTTCATCATCACGACGGTCTGATACCTCCGGGAGCAGGAGGGCGCGCAGCCTCTTTTAGAGAAGTACGCGGAAAAACTTTCTGGAAGGTTCACACTCTTCTAGGATGCAGAAATGTTTTGAACCGATCATCATATTGGTCGATTCAATGTGCTCCTCCGCCACTGGGTTATGAGAGCATGCCTCTGAACATGATAGACGGAGAAGAAGGGCACATGCTATATGACGTAGCTTTTCAATGGCTGCAGCGGATTCGGCCATCTCACTTGGTATATCGTCATGAAGAAATGACGTACTTAGAACCATATCTACCGAGCCGATTTGCTCGGCAATTCAGATATGACCAACTTCACGTTGGGAATGCCACCACCTGTCTTTCTGCTCGTGGAGGACTAATTGATGGAGCTCGGGCATGGAGATACTTCGCAGCTAGAGATACAAAAGTTGAATTCTCTATGCTGAATCCTCTATCCAGGGAGGGGACAAAAATGCTCTATACATACGCCCGCTTCTATGTTTCATGAGCACTTTCATGCCGAGTTTTCATTTGAAGACTTTTGTTGCAGAAGACGATCCAGCTCCATCAAAGAGGTCGAAGAAGAAGGCTGTTATTCAACGATTTACTCCGGAACCTGAAGATGAGACTGCGGAAGTTGAACCCTTATATGAATTATCTCTGGAGCAAAACTTTCCTGATGAAGTTCTTCCTCCAATATTCGTGTCCATCTCTAAGAGGAAACGAAGTGGTGAATCTGAGACAGTCTCTAAAAAGAGTACTAAGTCTTAGACTTCCAAGAATAAAGGAGTTTCAATAACTGCCACCTCATCTCTAGGTGGCATCCCAGTTGATAAAGACGATGCTACCGACAAAGATGAAGATACAGATGAAGACGATGCTCTTTGATAAAAGGAGACCGAGAGGCAGATACGTCAAGAAGACTGTCGGAAAGATGAAGGGCAATGAACTCCTTGAAACTATTATGAGTGGAGGGATCTTGCCAGAGATCGATGAAGCGGTTTCCACGGAGAGAACAGAATCTGATCATGTTCATCTTCCAGCAACTTCAGCTGAACCGGTTGAGGTAGAGTCGACTGTCCCGATGACAAGTGGAGTAGCTGCTGAACCTTCAGAGATGAGGATTATCCCTTTTGAGCACGGGAAAGAGGGTGTCATCCAGGCATTGGATGATCAAATTGAATATTCAGAAGAAGAACCAGCTCCCGGGACAGAAGTTAGGGAACAACCGGAAGTTCCAGAAACTCAGGTTGAAGAAAACATTTCTTCGGCCAGAGGTGATGAAGACGTGCCAACGTCTGAACTATCAGCTGCTGATGAGTTATTGAAGAATGTTTGTAAAGACATCATTCTTCAAACTAACATTCCAGAAGAGACTGAACTTGCAGTCAATACCGAGTCCATGGAAATTGAAACTCAAGAACCTGAGCTTGCTATTGTTACTGTTCCTGAGATTCATCCATCTCAAGAAATGGATGTTGATGTGAATATCATGGATTCTGGATCAGAGACCCATCTTAAAGCTGGGGATCCAAGAGAGTCTGAAGAAGAATACTCTGAGAAAGAGGAAGAGACCGAAGAGGAAGAGGATTGGCATCCTGAGACTTCCACTCATTATGATGAGGATAAAATCAGAAGAAATAGAATGGAGCTCAGTCATGAACCTGCTCAATCTCCTGATAATGCTCCAGCACTTAGTAATTCTAGAGCTGGTAGTAGTCACATAAAGCAGGTGTCAGACACCATTATGGATCGACTGCGAGAGGACGCGAGACTTTCTCAACATATAGAATATGAACCTCAGCCTGGTAGAATTTTATTTCAAATTCTATTTCTACTTTTTTTTGCTTTATATGCTGATTATTTTTCCTTTGACTAGTAGGAACTGCTGCAGCAATGAGCTCGACTCATGCTCCACTTATCCAGCCTGATGTTGATGAAGGGAGCTCGCATTTGCCAACTTCTCCAGTGGCACATACTTCAATTCCCAGGACAGAGAACGTACAAGCTTCTTCTTCAATAATGACAACAACTCCTGGGTTTGAGACAGGATTGGCAAGGACTCTGGGGATGTATTCAGATATCATCTATTCATATCTGGATACGTACTCCAGGCGTTTCTTGAAAGACGAAACTATGCCCTTCTCTGAGCTCCGACCGGTGGTCAATTTCCCGCTCCTAGCACTGCGACATACTGGATACAAAACTCAATGTATCTTCTTTGAATATCTCCTAGATGAATTGGAGACAACTATCCGAAGATACTGGGAGATGAAGAAGGAGGATATTAAATCTTTGACTGTGGCTGAGATTGCTCGTTTGGAACATGAAGCCCAAGCTCAGCAAGCTGCTTTAGAAGAATTTCTAGCTTTTTCATCTGAGAAGTTAGTAGAAAAGGGTGAAGAAATATTAGCTACTCGTCAGAGAGTAGAACTTCTGGAGAAGGATGAAATATCAAAAGCTGAAGAGCTCAAGAAGTTGAAAGAGGAGCTGGCTCGTCTTCATGAGCGAATTGCCTTCATGGAAAAGGAGCAGGCTGAGGTCGTCACTGCTCGTATATCTGAAGCTGAACGCTATCAAGCTCTTCAACAAGAGCGAGAACAGATGCAGGCAGAGCAAATTGAAGAAGTTAATCGTTGCCAATCGGCTATTATCACTTTTGATGAACAAAATGTCGCAGTCGAAGCAGCAGAAAGAGTTCGCAAAGCTCATGATGAAAAAAATGAGTACTGTACTTGATCGTATTAAGGAGCTAATAGCTCCTAATAAATAGATATTTTACATTTTCACTTGTAATCAATATTTTGATTTTGAATGAAGACAAATGAGAACTTTGATCTGATTTTTGACTTTAGTTGTTTTGATAATGATGTTTTCATAGAAAATATGTTCAGAGGTAAATAATACATGACATATTTCAATAGAATAGAATATAAAAATGAACTTTGTAATTCTATCAGATGATATTAAACCAGAGATGATCTTAGTTTAATACTGATTAGAAAAAATAGAATTCAGACATAAAAATATCTTTGAACTCAATTTTTCATGATCTTTGGACTCGAGAATCAAAAGACTAGATATCATTTTCATAAATATGATACTGAGATAGAAAATTCAGAGGTAATATGGACGTGATTTTCTAGATATCAAATTTGCTAAGAAAATGATACAAAATAGAATATCTATTCCACTAGGGATAAAAGATATTGAAACGATTCTTGTAAAGAACAATGACTTTGGTATTTTTACTAGCTAGAGAATGATATGAGAACAATCTTGACAGATGAAAATATTACACATAATATTTCTTCAAGAATTTGCCATTAATGGGCATCATAGTGACTTTACCATCCATGGTGGTAAGCTGATATGCCCCGTTAGAAAAGACTTTATTCACAATGAATGGACCTTCCCATTTTGCATCGAACTTGCCTTTACTCATGTGCGTCATAGTCATCGGACGTATGACTGTAAGAACAAGTTCTCCTTTTTGATATGCTCGAACTCTGACTTTCTTGTTAAAAGATCTTGAGATTCTAGCTTGATAGAATTCGATATTCTGTTGAGCATATAATCGCTTTTCATCCAGAGCTTCTAATTCCTAAAGTCGAAGACGATCATTATTCTCGGTGGTAAGTTCATTAGCGATTGCTATCCTTAAAGAAGGAATTTGAATCTCTAATGGAAGAACAGCTTCGCAACCATACACCAGAGAGAAAGGTGTACATCTAGTAGCATTACGAACTGTAGTGCGGTAAGCCCACAAACATTCACCAAGTTTCTCACTCCAATTACGTTTGTTAGTAGAAACAAACTTCTTTAAGAGTTTGATGATGGTCTTGTTGAAAGCTTCTGCTAATCCGTTAGCTGCCGGATTATATACGGTAGAAGCCACATTGTTGATCTGATGATCGTCACAGAATCGAGTAAATTTCTGGCTGACGAATTGTGGTCCATTATCATGAATAATGCGTCGAGGAACACCAAATCTGTAGATGACATGATGCTTGATAAAGTTGATGACATTAGAAGTTTTGACTTCAGATAAAGGAATAGCTTCGGCCCATTTGGAGAAATAATCGGTTATTGCGAGAATAAACCGATGACCTTTTGATGACGGCGGATTGATCGGGCCAATAATGTCCATGCCCCAAGCTTCGAAGGGCCATGATGCTGCCGTTGGATGTAGAAATTCTGAGGGTTGATGAATAAAATTCGTATAGATTTGACAAGCTTTACACTTCCTTGCATATTCGATGGCATCTGATACCATAATAGGCCAATAATAACCCATACGTCGAATACGGAGCTGATGTGCTCCACAAATTCTATCATGTGCTTCGCGGATAATTTGTTGGGCTTCACTACCGGCAACACAGCGAAGAAGTAAACCATCATAAGCTCGACGATATAAGGTTTTTGTAGTATGATTGTAATAGAATCTGAGTGATCGTCGTCTGATAGATGCTGCATCACTCGGATTATCTGGAAGAATATCATACAATACGAAATCTAAGAAAGGAAGTCTCCAATCTTTATCCGTATTCTGAGTCTTAGCTAAATTACTGAAGGTGAATTCCATACTAGAATCAGATGAAGATGATAATGATTTACGACTTAATCCAAATCCTCTTATTGTATTGACATCATGAGATGTTGATTCTTCAATATCAACTGGAAGCCCTAGAGTAAGATTGTTTTCGAGATGAAATAATTCTCGATTGCAAACAACAATCATTTGTTGACGTCTAATCGGAATATCTAACACCGCCGCAAGATTAGCAAGTGCATTAGCTTCTATGTTACATGCTCGCCTTACATGTTCGATAAAGAATCCTTCAAATGAAGAAGCCATAGTTATAGCCGATCTATGATAAGGAACCAGATCTTGATGGTGAACTTCATAAGTACCCCTTATCTGATTGACATTGAGTTTAGAATCTCCATACGCTTCCAAATGTTGAATATTCAGATGTTTAGCAAGTTGAAGACCAATAAGAAATGCACTGTACTCAACTACGTTGTTTGAACATGGTTGATCGAGAGAATAAGCTCTTTGGATAGCAAGACCTTCTGGCGACACAAGAACAATTCCAACCCCAGCGATAATATCACCATTAGGACCTATTCTTGAAGCTCCGTCAAAGAATAGACGCCAAGTAGGATCTTCTTCAGCAATTTGGTTTGAATCTAGGACTTCATCTGGGATTTCATCGTAGAGTTTTGAATTTTCTGGAATTGAATGAGCAGCCAGAAAATCAGCTAAAGCTTGTCCTTTGACCGATTTCTGAGGAATATAGTGCATATCATACTGAGCAAGTAAAATTCTCCCAATTAGCCAATCGAGAATTTAAAACACTTGGTTTCTTCATCATGACTCGTATAGGATTGATCATAGAAATGACATGAATGGTCTGGCCAATGATATAATGTCGTGTCTTTTGGACAGCGAACATAAGGGCTAGACATTCTTTTTCGACCGATGAATATCGAGGTTCAGCTCCGGTCATGGTACGACTGAGATAGTAAATGGCTTGTTCATGACCATTTTTATTCTTTTGAGCGAGCAGTGCACCCAATGAATGACTCGTTGCTCGGGTATATAGAAGGAACGGTATTCCTGAGATAGGAGGTACCAATACTGGAGGGTTCATCAGATATTGTTTTATGTCATCGAATGCTTTCTGACATTCATCATTCCAGACAAAAGAAACACCTTTCTTCATAAGTTTATTGAATGGTCTACAGCGTCCTGAAAGATTAGAGATGAATCTTCTGATATAAGCGATCCTTCCTTGAAATCCTCGTAGCTCTTTTAAGGTGCGTGGAGGACGCATCTCCTGGATGGCTTTGATCTTCTCGGGATCTACGTGTATACCTTTCGAGGTAATGACGAAGCCGAGAAATTTGCCACAAGAGACGCCTAAGAAGGACTTAGTAGGGTTCATCCTTAATTGATGCCGACGCATTAGATCAAATATAGTTTTTAAATCTTGGATGTGATCCTCTTTTTGTCGACTTTTGACTGCAATATCATCAACGTAGCATTCGACTGTTTTCCACAAATGTTCACGGAATATAGTGCTCATAGCTCGTTGATAGGTTGCTCCTGCATTCTTGAGACCGAATGACATCACTGTATAACAGTATGTACCGATCGACGTTCTGAAGGAAGTGTGTTTCTCGTCATCTGGAAACATTTTAATTTGATTATATCCAGAATACCCGTCCATGAACGACATCCGTTCAAAACCACAAGTATTATCGATCATAACATCAGTAATTGGTAGAGGGAACTCATCTTTAGGACATGCCGCATTGAGATTGCGGTAGTCTATGCATACTCTGATTTTGCCAGTCTTTTTAAGGACATGAACTATATTAGCCACCCAATCAGGGTGTTGTTCCTCTCTAATAAACCCAGAAGCCATGAGTTTATTAACTTCGGCTTCAATTGCATCCATAATGTCTGAACGAAATCGTCGCTGTTGTTGCTTGACCGGTTTAGCATTTGGCATGATATTGAGTTTGTGAGTTGCTATCTGTAGATCAAGTCCTGGCATATCTTCATAACTCCAAGCGAAGACGTCGATGTATTCGCGAATAAGTTTGACCATGTCTTGCTTATCATTTTCTGAAAGACTTTCACTAATGAATATTGGTTTGGGGGATCCCTCTTCACCAACATCTATTTGAACGAGTTTGTCTTCAGTCAGAGGTTCTTTTTGCTCGAATCGGAACTCCCATTGATTATCTAACCTTTGGGCCCATTGTTCTGATTCGGGTGAGATTTCAAATTCGTCTTCGTCATCTTCTTCAGGACCATCAACGGAAACCATGTTGGAAGACAAAATGTCATGGTGGAAGTCACCAATACTTGTATCAGAATCCCAAGAGGAGGTACTAGAAGAATCAGATCTTTTATCTTCATCAGATTCAGGATTTTCATGGATGGTATTGATAAAGGGAGTAGGAGCAATATAGCCCAATCCGTATTTTGTCCTTCCATATTTCAGAGAAGGAATCCGGACAGGCATTCTTCTTCCTCTTCCATCACTGAGGCCAGTTCTGAAGTCATAGCCCATATTTTTGATAATATCTTTAGATTGCTGGATGTAACGACGCAACTGTAATCTTCCAGAATCATCATTATTATCATCATCTTCAAGGTTGATAGGGTTTTTTGGTCCTTTGTAGAAGAATATTGGAGTGTCTCCTGGCTTTCTACTAGGAACTAGAAAGTATGAACCTTGTACTGATTCTAAGGATATTTCTGTATGAAAAGTCTGCACAACTCCTATGGTTATTGTTCTCAAGTCATCTAACAAATGTAAATAACTATGAATATGATTACACACATCAATATACTGCAAAGACGGAGACATTTCATTAATTTCAAAAGTAGTAGTATTTACATCAGAAGGAGGTTGAACCTAAGAAATCTTAGCCAAATCAATGACTAAAGGGGGAGAAGAAGAACTAGAAAGAGTTTTGTTTCGATTAAGATCGATCACAAATGTCTCAGAAGAGGTGAGCTCCCTTGAAGTTTGGGATGGAAAAGTTGTTCGCCCACCAACAGGGATTACCAGAGTGTCCTATTTTGTAGATGAAGATGCCGGAAATGTAGTACGCCCACTGACAGGAATGATCAGTATGTCTTGGATAGATGATGGAGGTAATGGAGAGATACGTCCGCTCACTGGAATAATGAAGGGGGCTTCTCCAGAGGGTTTAGGAGACTGTTGCTGAGTAGTTCGACCTTTAACAGGGATTATCAAGGTCTCGATCTTCTTTTTCCATGGCGTGTACTACTTTTGTATACTCCTCTTTGTACATCCGGGAATCACTAAAATAAGCTTCAACCCCACGGAAAAGGATTTATATCAGCAACTTCCTTTCGTACTTTTCCATCGCTGTCAATGTATTTGAAGCACTGATGAAGAGTAGAAGGCACCACATTATTTTCATGAAGGAAGGGTCTTCCCAGGAGAAGATTATAAGATCCCACGATCTCGATCACATAGAAAGTGACTTTAGATCTGAAATCGCCTATTTGAAGTTTCAGATGAATCTTTCGCAACGGCTCGCTTCGGCTTTGATTGAATCCCAATATAGTAGTAACCGTCTTGGAAAGTTTGTGAAGAGGGATTTTTAATTCATCTAGCAGACTCCTTGGCATTATGCTTAAAGCAGACCCTGGATCAATAAGAATACGATCTACCTTCATCGTATCGATATAACCGGTGTAGTAGAGAGGCCGATCATGTCGATTATCCTCCAATAACATGTTCATCTTGTGTAAAGGTGATATTTGGGATGATCTCCAATACACTATTGCAATGTAAGCAAGTAACAGGTTCTTCATCTGGCTTCTTTAATTGTGCGAGACAAGAATCAGCCTGAAGAAGTGCCTCACTTAATATCTCCCGAGTCTCTTTAGAAAGACGTAGAAGTTCAAAGGGGGACATTCTAGCTGGAGTATTAGCGAGTTGAGCAAAAATGTCAAAGTTATAAGGCTTCTGAAGTCCAAGGGGAGGGGACTTCCTGAGTGGTTTGTCGAAGCGAACCTGTTGTTTGCCTTTCTCAAGTGCTGTGGGCTTGGAAAGAATAGGTACAACCGGTGTAGTTGAAGGAATAGGTACAGTGGATGATTATTCCTCCCGAGGAACATCAGGAATATATTTGTCAGCTGGAGAAATATCAGGAACATCTTAGGACTATCAGGAGTATCTTCAGGACTTTTGGAATAATCCTTTAGATAATGTTTCCCTGTTCTAGTAGCACCAGCAAGTGCTTCTTCCTTATCTTTTGGCTCTGTGTCGGAAGTAGATCCGAAAGAAGTCATATGACATGACTTAGTTTTTTCGGCCTTCTTAGATTTTAGGGAAGTAATCTTTTGAAGGGGAGGAGATTCAAAATCTGCCACTAGATCAGGATGAATCTATATGATTTCTCCTGTTTCAATAGTGATCGGTACTAATCCTTCAGACTGTGGAGGGAGAATATTCACGATTTCAAGAGTTGCCTTGGGAATAGGAACTAATCCCGCTTTCGAGGAGTTGAGGAGGAAAATCTCCGAATTGTATAGAGACAACATTGGAGGTGACGGTCTTTTCTTTCGGAGTGAGAGTGACAGCTCCAGATTTGATCATTTCCTGAATTTTTCCTTTCAGTACAAAACATGTACGAGCTGTGTGACCCAACATTCTATGGTACGGACAGTACTTAGGATGATTTGTCTTACCAGCTTCATCGGTTTTCTTGATTTCAGGTAATTGTATTTTATTACCTTTAAGTAGACATTCAAAGATACCAAGGACATCATCGTCGTCAAAAGAGTATTCTTCTTTTGGGGCGAGGTGCTCTTGGTTGTTGATTTGTTGGAGCTGGGGTAGCTTGGACAGATAATACTTCTTGATTTTTGCTCTGGAGATTGACTTCGGGAGTCTCTTTTCCTTTACGATTGTTAGGTCGCGTACTATTGCTAGTATTTTGACCTGATTCATTGGGATTCATGTGTACCCCCAGACCTTTGAAAGTCTCGGCACTGACTTCGGCAGCTTTGGCACTGACGATGAAGGAAGGCCAATCTTGGAATTGAGTGGATCCTGTCCACATGCTGATGATTGGTAAGAGATTTGACTTGCAAGTGTCGATAGTGACAGCATCGGGAGTTCCAAGAGGCATTTTTAAAGCTTCTCTTCTAAATCTTTCAATGAAGCTTTCAATGCTCTCATTATTTCTCTGTTTGATTCTTATAAGAGCAGACATAGTCATGTCATTGAGCCCTTCATAGAACCGTTCAAGAAACATTTGTTTGAAGCCGGCAAATGAGGTAATACACCCATCAGGTGTAGCACCCAGTTTCCCAAATAAGGGTAATTTTGAAATTTTGTGTTTATAATTATTTTAATAATAATATTTAATTCATGATATGATTTTTGGTGATTTTAAATTATTTTAAAATTATTTAAATCAATGACTTGTGGTTTTGACGTTTTGCTAGTGAAACCCTAGAGACTGTTTGACCTAGAGCCTAACCATGTGATTATGATATTTTAATGTCATTTTTGGCCTAAGGAATATTTTTGCATTTGACCTCTTTGAATTATTTTGATATTATTTTATTATTTATGGTATTGTTTTGGGGTTATTTGAGTCGGGTTCGAATTTTAACTCAATCCGACTTGAAACGGGGACTCGGAGGTAGTTTGACTCTAGTGGAACCCACACACTAGTTAGGCATGACCCACATGATATTAATTTTAGTCCACATGATAGAAATATTTTAGTTAGAGGTTAGACTAATTATTATGGATAAGGTTAGTGTGATTAGAGACTTTAGAATGACTAATTTAGCCCCAACCAATTAGCCCTTTCCTAATACTCATAGAATAGGTTAGTAGGGGCTTTTGGACTTTTCCTAATAGGACAAAACCACCTTTATGGCCAGCCACAATAAGGATAGGGTTGAGCCTCCCATTTGTCATTATCCATCTATTTTTCTCTCTCTTGTTCTTCCCCAAATTCCTAGAGAGCAATCCCTAGCAATTTCTCCACCAAATCCTTCTATTTCACCACCAAATCTTCTTCTTTCCTTCTCCATTCTAGCCAAGGAGGAAGCTACCCAAGTTTGGGAGGATTCGGAGCTCGTTCGTGTCCTTTTGGAATCTCTACGTGTCGGTGTCGCTCCGGGAAGGTTTTTCTTCGATTCGATCTACCGGGAGGTATAAATCCCTTCTCCTTTTCATTTTCTCATTCATATAGGTCTATTTTGAACCCATAGGAATGACCCCCATGGTTGTATCTCCATTTGTGTCTATTTTGTGTCCATTTGGAGGTCATAGGAGTGTCCTTTGTGTTGTGGATGTGTTCATGTTACATATATAGATTTATATATATATATATATATATATATATATATATATATATATATATATATATATATATATATATATATATATTGTAATGAGAGTGTATCTATATTTATATATGTAATAAATGGTTCATGATGATTATATAATCAAGTTTGTGAGTGTGGTTCCTCATATTATTATTGCTATTATTGTTGTGGATAATTATGATATATATTGTGTATTCTTTGGCTCAAACTATCTAAATCCGTCATAATTTTTATCCACGTTTTTAATTTCAGCCCTAACTTCGAAATGTCATAACTTCTAGCTCAAAGGTCGGTTTAATCTCCCGTTTTTTTAAAAGAAGCGTATTGAAGTTAGCTTTCCAAAAACATGTATTAATAGGCCTAATTCTCTCTGTAACTTTCTGGAGAATTATTTGAGTGTCAGCTGTACGAAAGTCAAACGCGTTCTCGGTGTTTTCGCGATTCCGAGAGTTTCCGGAAACGAAAATACAATCCGTTTGAAGTTTCGGAAAGCTAACACATAGATCTATAATATACTTTAATCATAGAGTTTAATTCATGCTGAGATGATACAGTATTAATTATTAGGAGGATTCTGGGGCCCCTTGCAGAAGAATATTGGAGATTCTCCTGACTTTCTAATAGGAATAAGGAAGTATGAATTTTGTACAGACTCTAATGATACTTATGTATAAAGAGTTTGGACAACTCCTATAGTTATTGGCTCTAAGCTATCTAGCAAATGTAAATAACTTTGTACATGATTACAAACATCAATATACTGTAAAGAAGATGCTTTATTAATATCAGATGCTGTATTTACAGAAGAAGGCTGAGCCTTAGTAGATTTAGTCAAATTAATGACTAAAGGGGGAGAAGAAGGGCGAGCAGAAGTTTTGTTTCGATTAAGGTCGATAACAAAAGGCTCAGAGGAGGTGAGCTCCCTTGAAGAGGATCGTGGATAAGTAGTGCGTCCACTGACTGGAATGACTAGAGTATCTGGTCTAGCCTGAGAAGATGGTGAGAGAGTGGTGCGTCCACTGACAGGGATTATCAGTGAACTTTGTGGAGAAGTGGTACATCCACTGACAGGAATTATCAGTGGGCTTTCTTCAGATGATTTAGTAGACCGCGGATGGGTGATACGCCCTTTTACAGGAATAACAAAGGTGTCAACTTTCGATGTCTCATCATCATCCATAGCTTGTAAGACTTTTGAATACTCATCTTTGTACATGCGAGAGTCACTGTAGTAAGCTTCGACTCCTCTGAAAGGATTAATGTTCGCGACTTTTTTTTGAACTTCTCCCTTTTCATCAATGTATTTGAAGCACTGGTGAAGAGTGGAGGGGACGATATTGTGTTCATGGAGAAAAGGTCTTCCCAAGAGCATGTTGTAAGATCCAACTAACTCAATCACGTAGAATGTGACACTCGCCCGGAAATTGCCTATTTGTATTTTTAGGCGAATTTTCCCCAGAGGTTCGCTCTTGCCTTGATTGAACCCTAAAATGGTAGTGACTGTCTTGACTAGATGATGAACTGGAATCCGTAAGGCATCCAAGAGACTCTTAGGTATAATACTTAGAGCTGATCCTGGATCAATTAGAATACGGTTCGACCTTCATCGTGTCAATGTACCCAGTAAAGTAGAGAGGCCGATCATGACGATTGTCCTCTAGAAGCATATCGTCTTGGGTAAAAGTGATGTTCGGAATAATTTCTAAGACACTGTTGCAATGTAGGCAAGTCACCGGTTCTGCTTTCGGCTTCTTCAGATGAGTCAGGCAAGAGTCTGCTTGCAGTAGAGCTTCACTTAACGTTTTCCGAGTTTCTTTGGATAAACGTAAAAGTTCGAAGATGGACAACCTGGCTGGAGTGTTAGCAAGTTGAGCCAGAATGTCAAAATTATATGGCTTCTGCAATCCGGGAGAAAGAGACTTCTTGATTGGTTTGTCGAAGCGGGCAGGTTGTTTCCCTTTGTCGGCTGTTAGTTGGTTTAGAGGGAATCGTCTCAGCAGGAGCATTTGAAGGTCCTTCGTTAGAGATGGGTGCTGGAGCTGCAACCGGAGGAACATCAGGAGTTTCCTCAGGAGCTTCAGCGTAATCTTTCAGATATGTTTTTCCTGACCGGGTTCCGGTGAGAGCTTTGACTTCAGGCTCAGGTTCAGAGTCTACCAAAACCATGTTGCAATCCTTCATCTTGTTCTTGGTTTTTTGGTGCTTGATGAGAGCTTCAGTCCAGAAATCGAGGCCAACACGGGATTGATTATGTCTCAAAGTGAGGGCTAGAGGTGCTCGGAGTCCTTTGCCGAAGCTTAAACCAGGAGCAGTGGTTAGATCATAACCCATCTTCGCCATTAATTCATGAGATTTTGAACTATATAGATGAAACGTAGGTTTGTATCTGTCTTCGGATCGAGGTACATTTTTTACCTCTGTAGGTGGTGACTTTCCTGCTAGGATGAAAGTAGAGGTTAGAGAAAGATTGGGTGTGATGCTAGAAGTCATATGGCATTACTTAATCTTCCCAGGTTTCTTTTTAGACAGAGGAGCCTTCCGAGGAGAAAAGGAAGACGTCTCGAACTCCGTCACTAAATCGGGGTGGATCCACATAATCTCTCCCTTTTAGTGGTGACGGGAATAAGTCCTTCATTCTGGGCAGGTGGAATATTCACAACTTCAAGGGTTGCTTTAGGAATAGGGACAATCCCATTTTCCACCAATAATAGAGGGAAGTCACCGAACAGCATCGAAATCACATTTGCTGTGACTGTCTTGTCTTTAGGTATTAGTGTCACAGCTCCTGATTTGATCATTTCTTGGATCTTTCCTTTTAATACGAAGCAAGACCGGATTGTATGACCCAGCATTCTGTGATATGGACAGTATTTTGGATGATCCGTCTTGTTGGCTTCATCAGGCTTTTTGATATCTGGCAATTGTATCTTGTTACCTTTAAGTAAACATTCGAAGATGCCTTGAACATCGTCGTCGTCGAAAGAGTATTCTTCCTTCGGCCGAGGAGGTCTCTGCTGTTGATTTGTTGGAGCTGGGGTAGCTTGGGCAGATATTACCTCTTGATTTTTGCTTTGGAGATTGACTTCGAGAGTCTCTTTTCCTTTGCGATTGTTGGGTCACGTACTATTGCTAGTACTTTGACTTGATTTATTGGGAGTCATGTGTACCCCCAGACCTTTGAAAGTCTCAGCACTGACTTCGACAACTTTGGCACTAACGATGAAGGGAGGCCAATCTTGGAACTGAGTGGATCCTGTCCACCTGCTGATGATTGGTAAGAGGTTCGACTTGCAAGTGTCGATAGTGACGGCATCGGGAGTTCCGAGAGGCATTTTTAGAGCTTCTCTTCTGAATCTTTCAATGAAGCTCTCAGTGCTTTCATTATTTTTCTGTTTGATTCGTATAAGGGCTGACATGGTCATGTCGTTAATGCCTTCATAGAATCATTCTAGAAACATCTATTTGAACCCGGCAAACGAAGTAACGCACCCATCAGGGAGACTTCGATACCATTCATAAGCGGTTCCTTTAAGACAACCAACAAATACCCGAGTGAGGATGGCATCGCTCGGTTGCAGCTGATCAGTCATTACCTCAAAGTGATTGATGAACTGACTTGGGGAGGTGGTCCCATCAAAGAAAGAGATGGTCGGAGGCTTGTATTTTGGGGGGTACGATACATCCTTCCATTGTATGGGGTAAGGCTGCTTGATACCTAATCTTTGTAAGCTGTCCTTTTGCTTGAACGCTACGAATTGAGACCGAAGATTCTTCAACTCTTCAGTGACCGCTCCGGAAGATTGCGGTATCGTTGCTTGTTGGGCATAATTGGGAGGAGGAACTGTAGCATATGTACCACCCCCAGCTCCGGATTGACTTCGAGTGGGCTGTACATGAACATTAGACTGTACCCCCGGAATAGTAGAAGGTTCCAGGTTTGGGGCAACAGGGTATTTAATACCACTGGTGGTACTGTTTGTTGGACTTGCTGAGTTTGTTGCTGAGCTTGTATAAGAGTATTCATAGCAGTCAATGTATCCGCCATGGCTCGTAACTGTTGTTCCAAGGAAGAAATTCTTTGTTCATGAGCCTCAGTGCTAGTCGAAGGTTCGTGATTGCCATCTACCATATAAGTGGTAATCATTCGAGGTATCGACGATGAAACAGTCTGTTCCGAATCGTCGCTATGAGAGTCAGCATCTTTCCCGGGGTTATTCACGGGAGTTAATACTGGGAAGTTGGACTCTCCTAGGAAGTCCTCCGTGGTCTCAGGATTATCATCTGGATGAAAAGAAGAAGAGACACTGGTCGAAGCTCTGGTTCTGGATCTGGTGCCGAGGTAAACACCGTCTTCAGAATCTAACATAGAATCAGATCGTATTCTACCCCCAGTATTTCTGGAGGTCATGTTAACGGAAGCATAAAGAGGTTCGTCTTCGTCTGGTATTGGTTCATGTTGAATCTGTTCGAAGACAGATCGTCTTTTCGGTGAACAACAACACTGGACCCGAGGTTGGAAGTTACAACAATGCTCTTCATGACGAATATGAGCAATGTCAGAGACAGATGGAGTATTGATTCTCAGTTTGTTTTGCAGATGTTCTCGGAGATCTGCAAAAACAGACTGGGAAGTGTTTGAAGATAGTCTCTGTGTAGAAACTTGTCTTTTATTCTTCTGTCCTTTTGGTTCTTGAATGTTTAAAGACCGATTGATCTGAGCGATACAGTTCTTAGCATATTGTGCATCAGGGTCCATTATACTTGTTCCAGTTTGATAAGGCTTCTTTATGTCGGAAGTAGAACCGAGACGATTTCGGTTAAGCTTGTTACGAAGGTCCATAGGCGGTACAACTTTGGTTTCAGTCCTGGATACTTGCAATTTGCCTTTCTCGGATCGGGAAATTTTGAGAGAAGGAAGAACATTATTCTGACTGGGAGTCGGTAATAATCCATCTTTAGATGAAGTAGCCAAAAGGCGTTTTCCTTTGTTTGATAAGAGTACTAGTCAAATTAACCTCAGAGGTAAAAACCTTAGGAGCAGAGGAGTTGACTAAAGAGTCGTTCTCCTTGGTTGGTACAAGATGTGCAAGCTGTAGGGGAATCATTTGTATATTTTATGGAAGAGAACCCCCGGCCTGGCCTTGAGAGACAGTCAAAGGACTGTATTGGTTGGCATACGCCGACTTCAGAGAATTCTTTTCATATGCTGTCTTTTGACTAGCGTATGGTTGGTCAATGATTGCCATATGCACAGAGTCATTAATGGCTAAAGAGCCGACTGCTGTCGTAGGAGTAGAAGAAGAAGAGACTTTGACATGTCCAGAGATGGGTTTCCTTGGACACGCTGACTTCAGAGAATTCTTGTCATACGCTGTCTTTTGACTAGCGTATGGTTGGTCAATGATTGCCATACGCACAGAGTCATTAATGGCTAAAGAGCCGACTGCTGTCGTAGGAGTAGAAGAAGAAGAGACTTTGACATGTCCAGAGATGGGTTTCCTTGGACACGCTGACTTGGATAAAGAACCCATTTTGTCAGCGTGACTAGGAGAAGCCACTGTTGTTGTATTCAGAGAAGCCGAGGCGTGCTTCGCTGAGGTTGGAGACCTGTTCTTGTCAGCGTGGGAAGTGACAGAAGCATCTCGGGCCGTCGGAGAAGACTTAGGGACATAGACAGAACGTTCCGTCTTCTTAGCAGAGAGAGAAGCGGAGGAAGCAGTTCGGCCCTCCTTCGCCTTGAGCATTTCTTCGTAAGCAGAATGGTCGAATTATACGACCATCATCTTCTTCGTCGAACCGATCGACGAAGTATCGCATTGAGTTGTTGCTGTCTCGTTATAGGAGACAGCTTTCCCCAGCAGAGTCGCCAATTTATTTTCCATAACTAAATTCTATTTATTTATTGTATTTCTGAGAAAATTACAACTGTAGGAATCTGATCTAGAAGACGATCACTTTATCTCTTGGACGATGCGATGAAGAAGGCTCGGATCTCGAAGAACTTGGACAGCAACTGGGCAATCTCTTTGTTCTCTCTGAATTAAATATGGTGTCTGTTGAAGGTGGAGAAACTCTCTTTTATAGAGTTCTGGATAACTACTCTGGGCATACGCTCAGTCAGTTACTTGACGTGTGTATAACTGCAGGGACGCGTGGCGAATTTTGGTGGAGACACGTTGGAGTGCGGTTGAGAGTAGTAGAGTATATCCAGGAGAGATTGATGGCATGAATGCCATGTTGCATAACTTCTGAATGAGTGGGTAACCGAATACAGGACACATGAGAACGTGTGTTGACTGTACATTTGAAGTCATTTTGAATGCATTTGTTTTGATACGCTGTCTTGTTTGAAGAGGAGTCACATGGAGTCCATACGCTGTCTTTTGGATACGTATGTCTTGCATACGCTGCCTTGATGAGGAGTCGTATGAAGTCCATACGCTACCTTGATGAGGAGTCGTATGAAGTACATACGCTGCCTTGATGAGGAGTCGTATAACTGGAGAAGTAGACACGTGGCTATCCTTAGTCTTTTCGAATATGCCATATCTCCCAATAACTGACAAATATCTCTCGAGCGTCGTGTTGCGGATATGACGACTGACAGACTGTCAGAAATGACAGTAATGATGGCTGTGCATTCATGATGGCTAATGAGCTGTCCTCGTAAAAGACAAAATCAACTCTCGAAAATCTATACGATGGTTAATTCTCTTAAGACAGCTGTTTTTTAGCACGAAAGACGAAGTGTCAGATTCATCCCCCACTGAGCGTATGCTGTGCTGTCAGTCGAAAAATAATAAAATATTCACTGAGCGTATGACTTTTGCACTGAGCGTATGGCCTTTGGCTGACTTGGTCTTATGTCAGCGTGTCAGAATTTTTCACATCCTACAGTTACAAACAACAAAAGAATCTGAGCCTCGTTCTCATCAAAAGCGCATCAGGCTCATGCACATCTAAAAAGAGCTTCAGTGCATGTCACGACCCGCACCCTGATTAGGGGCACGAGTACGTGGTTACGTCCAGCCTACGCCGCAGCATCAGCGGTAGAACGCTGTCTAGGTCATCTACAAAACTACTCTAAACAGTATAAAGGTACCTGTACAGTATATACACTCCGAATGGAGGTGACATAGCAATACAGTCTCAATCACAAAAACAAACTAGGATATATAGCACGAAAGGAAACATATGATAGATGAAATAGAATAAGTCCTGTGTCCAACACAAGCCCAGATATATACAACATCACAGGGTCTCAAAATATAACATAAAAACTACAATCTGATAAAGCTAGCTGGATCGCAGTCCAGTCAAACCTAGCTAACCTACACTACTCTGGAAGTACAAAATCTAGTGGCTCCACTATAAGGCCACGATCTAAGGCTACACCATCTGACTCGAGCCCATAATAGGTCGAGCAGTCCGCCTCGGAATCATCTGTAATATATCATAACGGTATCCTGTCAGGAAAATGAGCAAGTACAAACGCTAACAGCAGTTCCATGTGAATTGACAAATTCTATAAGAGACAGTATAATGAACTACAAGACAAAGATATATGAAGACTTGGGAACCATTCGGAAGTCGAGTTACAACCCTTAAACCAAACAAGGACCGGGGTTGTAACTCTTCTCCCGAGCAGAACTTAGTCTCCAATCAAGGTACAATGTAAAGACAAGTAGAGCATGTGAGTAACTGTATATCATGGCATGGTGAGAAAATACTGAATGTAGAACAGAGCAGGATACACGATAAGATAAAGTAAATATAAAATATGATTTGAATTATTAGAGCGTTATGTGATCGGCTTGGGAAACATGATCAGGCTTTCCATCCGACCGGCTATGAACAATGAGTACAATAGAACGGTAAGGCCGGTCACCATGGAAAGCTATGAACGATGTAGGGTCAGGCTTTACCCGTCGTGAGGCGAGGGTATAGCTATGAACAATGTATACAGTAGAACAATGTAGGAATTTGATCACACAACCACTAATAATTCCCCATCCCCCGAATAGTATAAAGGATCCGGACATAACACGTCATGACACGGGATTCAAAAGTAGGTGATCAGCCCACTCCCAAGTCCATGTCTATACAAGTACAAGTAACAAGTCGAGTCATGTACCAATATACCAAGTAACCCGGGAACAACATCTCATGACAGGATCCGACATATACTAGTCCGTGAACCATCGTGTCAGGAATCAAGTAAGACACTACAACTGAATCGGATATAGCAGATATCAAGACAATGAAAACTATCAGTGAATGTACTCGCCTGCTGTCCTGAGCTGTATGGTATATCAATGCTCAGAGCTGTATCAGAAGACCTAAATATGATGATACTGTAAGTTAATTTAGGTTTTAAACAAGTTTAGGAATGATTTACAATGAATGATATGCAATCTAGGTCAAACTAGGTCTCACTGAGTCACACTAAGTCCTGTAAAGTCAATCTAGGTCAAATCAAGTTATATCAAGTCAATCTAAGCCAACCCAAGTCAATCCTAGGTCATACCAGACATCACGGGTCAAAACAAGTCGAAGAAAGTCAAACGGGATCAAGAGTTGGCCTACAGTTGACTTTTGGTCAACTGGTCAACTCTGGTCAACTCTGGTCAACCATGGTTAACCCTGGTCAACCCTAGGTCAATGGTGACTAATAGTTGACTTTTGGTCAACTACAAAAGTCTAACGGAAATCGGGACTAATTTGGGTAAAGCGTTGACCCATAGTTGACTTTTGGTCCAAAAAGTCAACCGTGGTCAACCGGGGCGAAGACTAGGTCTAGGCGACTATTTCTAACTATTACCAACCTCTACAAACCATATCCAAGTCCATCTTGGACTTCGAAACTCATATCTTGGCCGTAGGCCAATATCCTATTTTGCCCTTAAAAAGGGTAAATTCTAGCTTCGACAACTTTCCAGTTAGCCTACCTACGCTTGATATTTTGATCCGATCTCCCCAGGGTAGTATGATACTAGCCTATACATATAATATCTACCAAAATACCTAGGTAACGTGGACATCCAGTCCACGATACGGCCCGTTGTCAAAATCTTAAATATTTCAAGATACGGACCGATACGGCGCGACACGGGCGCCCTACGACCCCGAATTCCACCCGGAAGCCTACCTGCAAAATCTAAATCACGTATTCATGCTCCACGCCAAGTTTCAACTCAATCGGATACTCCGAACTCCGATTCGCCCTCTAACTCGGTTTTTTCCCTTTTCTATTCTAGCCTTTTTCCTATTCTTCCAACTTCTTTCAATCTTTCCTTCTAACCTCTAATTCTTTTCTAACTTCTCATTCCATAATCATTTTCTACTCTTCTCTACGATTCCAACCATATATAATACTTATATATATATATATATATATATATAATATATATATATATATATATATATATATATATATATATATACTAGGTAAAAAGGGGGGTGCACAATAGGCTAAAAGCCAAGGTGGGGGGGGGGGGGGGGGGCTGTGTTCCTGGCAGCAGCCAGGAACTAGGACTGCTGCTGCCGTGGCAGTCCTACAGCTGCTATGGCTGCTACTAATTCTTCTTCTTCATCTTTTCATCTACTTCCCTATATATATACACTTCATATATATATATATATCTATATATATATATATATCTCTATATATATATATCTATCTATATATATATATATAACTAGATATCTATCTATAATCTATCTAGATATCTATCCCTCCCTCTAATTATATATATAACACACACACACATCCATTAACACACAACCATGTACACACATCCATGTATATATATAAATACACTCATATCTATATATATATATATATATATATATATATATATATTAAAAATATATATATATATATATATATATATATATATATATATATATATATATATATATATATATTTTCACAAAATGATTAATCCTAATAAATCCTTAACCTATTTTTCTAGGGAAAGTCTACAAATTTGTGGGCAAATGAAAGAGAATCTTCCCCTCTCCATTTAATGTGAATGAACTATATGCATATGAGAATAAAATGGAGAAATTAAATCATACCTAAGAGGAGTTGGAAGAGGAAGAAGAAGGAGTTGGAAAAGAAATGAGTTTGAAAGAGAGAGAGAGTGTGTAACTTAGTGGTGAAGGAAGGGGGGGGGGGGGGGGGGGGCTTCCTATAGGTGTCCGGCCATGGTGGTTGGGTGAGGGGCACTTGTAAATTACAAGTTTGCCCCTCCCTAAGCCTAATATTAAATAAATTCCAAATTAGGTTTAGGAAGTTGCTAAAAATAAATAAAAATCATAATTAAACTAAATTACTCATGGGAAACTAGTCCAAACTCTTAAACCCTAATTTTTAGTGTGGTGGGCCATGGTTAGCTAACAGGCTAATTACAGCTCAAGTCGAAATTCACCGGGGTCCCGAATTAACTCGGAATGCGATGAAATTCGAACCCGACTCCTATAATAATTAAATAATAATATTCATGAAATAAAATTCCCAAAAAATATTATAAAATGGAAAATTACCATTTTACCCCTAACTGGAAAAAATGAGGGTGACAAGTCTATCCACCTTAAAAAAAATTTCGTCCTCGAAATTGAAACCAAACAATAGTAAATTATCAAAATCACAAGCCATGGCTTAAAATTTAAAATGGTTTAAAATCTCAAAAATCAAAACATGAATTAAATGACTAAAATGATAAAATTTAAAATTACTCTCAACTAGGAACTGGGTGCTATAAGTCTATCCACCTTAAAAAGAATTCATCCTCCAAAATTAAAACAAAGTAAACACAGAAAAATCATGCAGTTCGATAATCGTATACGTCTGTCCAATCATCATGATACTCAGAATCTCCGTCATGCCAGTGAGCAAGGCTACGATACTCACAGAGTCCTCGACTAAGGTACATACCTCTAGAATTATGGTATTTAAAATTTTCGCATTGCCGCTAGCTTGGCAGCAAAAACCTTAAATTTCCACACCCAAGTAATACGACCATAATCCGACTATATGTCCTCACTATGCCTGCTAGCATGACCCTAGAGTATTCTAAAATCTCATAATCGAGGCGACCTAGCCCATACGACTTATCTCAGAAGAAAATCACATCACAAGAACAATTTTCATCCAACGATCAAAGAACAGACAAAATCGAATTTCAAGACAGTTTATAAGAAGGCAAATGCGGAAAGGAGATCGAAAGATTGGAACCTGCTATCTGCTCTGCTACTGTCTGAGTGGGCTCAACTGTCATGGCGAAAGCACGCCCTTGCTGGCCTCCTCTAGCCTGCTGCACTCCGTCCTGGCCTGCCTGTCTGGCTGCACGGGCAGCACAGTTCTTCACCTGGTGGTCTGGAGCTCCACAGAATAAACAAACTCCCTGCTTCATCCTACAATCCTCTCGGGTGTGCCCCATCTTCTTGCAGAAGGCACACTGGATGGCCTGCCTCTGGCCCTGTCCCTGGTGCTGCTGGGCACGCGCTGGTGCCTGCTGAATCTGCAATAGAGGCTGCTGCTGAATGTGGGGGCGCTTGGCTGGTCCCGCACTGGAACTCGCCCCCATAGTATCTCCGCTCCTCTTCGGCTTGAGGTCGAAGTCCTCCTCTGCGATCTGCGCGTCCATCAATATCTGATCGAACGTCGCGTCACGGCGACCTGAGGTGCGGGTGCGCACTACATGAATAAGTCCCCTGCGGAACTTACGAGCCTTCTGCCCCTCATCCTGGATCATATCGGGAGCAAACCTGCTAAGGCGGAAGAACTCAGCTGCATACTCGTCCACCGACGAGTTCCCCTGAACTAGACCCACGAACTGGCCCTCCAATGCTGTAAGAGCCACGTCCGGGAAGAACTTCTCCTTGAAGAGCCTCCGGAAGTTCTCCCAAGTCAGCCCTCTCACCGACGCACGAGGATCCGTGCGGTACCATGTCAGCGCAATGTCGAAGAATCGGCTGGCTGCGGCCGAAACCCAAAGCGCTCTAGGAAGCTCTGCCAGCTCCATGCTCCGCTGTACATCCTCTAGCCAGTCGTCTGCATAGAGGATGCCCTCCGTGCCTGTGAAGTCCCTAGAGCTCATCTTCCTGAAGTCCAATACTGTCCCCGGCCTGGACTGCTGCTGGTACGGCTGCTGGCCAGTAGGGCCCTGCACCGTACCCGGTGCCACTCCCTCTACTGCTGCTAGGGCAAGCTGATGCGAGTTCTCTATACTCTGCCTCAGCATCTCCATCTGTCGGTGTGACGCCTCCGACTGACGCTGCGACGCCTCTGCCTGGGCCCGCTGTGTCTCCATCATCTGCTGAAGGAGAAGGAACAAGTGATGTGTATCCGTCGGTATCGGAGGTAGTGGCGGCAGTATCTCTGGAAGAACGGCCAGAACCCTCTGGGGTGGAGGTGGTAGACCTCCCTGTGCAACTGCTTGGGTCTCTGGAATAGTAGAATCACTGGGGGCAGTCTCATGAACCTCCTCCTCTGCCTGATCAGATCTCTCAGGTAAACTACTCGATCCAGTGGCCTGCGGGTGTGTCTTAGTCATCCTGGAGACGAATTGAAAACAAGGAGATCAATATGGCACATGAGAAGATATTATCAAGGAAGGACAGTTAATTTAATACAAGGGGAGTAATCATGATAATCAAAGATCGGAAAATTTTCCTAGATGTGATTGAGAAACTCCTATCATATCCTTGGTCCTACGTCCTAATCGCAGGCTCGTAATTAGTACTCTAAGTCGAGCACCATTACGAGATCGCACTAATTGCGACACGAGACCTGCGTAGGCCACCACAAAAACGTGTCACGACCCGCACCCTGATTAGGGGCACGAGTACGTGGTTACGTCCAGCCTACGCCGCAGCATCGACGGTAGAACGCTGTCTAGGTCATCTACAAAACTACTCTAAACAGTATAAAGGTACCTGTACAGTATATACACTCCGAATGGAGGTGACATAGCAATACAGTCTCAATCACAAAAACAAACTAGGATATATAGCACGAAAGGAAACATATGATAGATGAAATAGAATAAGTCCTGTGTCCAACACAAGCCCAGATATATACAACATCACAGGGTCTCAAAATATAACATAAAAACTACAATCTGATAAAGCTAGCTGGATCGCAGTCCAGTCAAACCTAGCTAACCTACACTACTCTGGAAGTACAAAATCTAGTGGCTCCACTATAAGGCCACGATCTAAGGCTACACCATCTGACTCGATCCCATAATAGGTCGAGCAGTCCGCCTCGAAATCATCTGTAATATATCATAACGGTATCCTGTCAGGAAAATGAGCAAGTACAAACGCTAACAGCAGTTCCATGTGAATTGACAAATTCTATAAGAGACAGTATAATGAACTACAAGACAAAGATATATGAAGACTTGGGAACCATTCGGAAGTCGAGTTACAACCCTTAAACCAAACAAGGACCGGGGTTGTAACTCTTCTCCCGAGCAGAACTTAGTCTCCAATCAAGGTACAATGTAAAGGCAAGTAGAGCATGTGAGTAACTGTATATCATGGCATGGTGAAAAAATACTGAATGTAGAACAGAGCAGGATACACGATAAGATAAAGTAAATATAAAATATGATTTGAATTATTAGAGCGTTATGTGATCGGCTTGGGAAACATGATCAGGCTTTCCATCCGACCGGCTATGAACAATGAGTACAATAGAACGGTAAGGCCGGTCACCATGGAAAGCTATGAACGATGTAGGGTCAGGCTTTACCCGTCGTGAGGCGAGGGTATAGCTATGAACAATGTATACAGTAGAACAATGTAGGAATTTGATCACACAACCACTAATAATTCCCCATCCCCCGAATAGTATAAAGGATCCGGACATAACACGTCATGACACGGGATTCAAAAGCAGGTGATCAGCCCACTCCCAAGTCCATGTCTATACAAGTACAAGTAACAAGTCGAGTCATGTACCAATATACCAAGTAACCCGGGAACAACATCTCATGACAGGATCCGACATATACTAGTCCGTGAACCATCGTGTCAGGAATCAAGTAAGACACTACAACTGAATCGGATATAGCAGATATCAAGACAATGAAAACTATCAGTGAATGTACTCGCCTGCTGTCCTGAGCTGTATGGTATATCAATGCTCAGAGCGGTATCAGAAGACCTAAATATGATGATACTGTAAGTTAATTTAGGTTTAAACAAGTTTAGGAATGATTTACAATGAATGATATGCAATCTAGGTCAAACTAGGTCTCACTGAGTCACACTAAGTCCTGTAAAGTCAATCTAGGTCAAATCAAGTTATATTAAGTCAATCTAAGCCAACCCAAGTCAATCCTAGGTCATACCAGGCATCACGGGTCAAAACAAGTCGAAGAAAGTCAAACGGGATCAAGAGTTGGCCTACAGTTGACTTTTGGTCAACTGGTCAACTCTGGTCAACTCTGGTCAACCATGGTCAACCCTGGTCAACCCTAGGTCAATGGTGACTAATAGTTGACTTTTGGTCAACTACAAAAGTCTAACGGAAATCGGGACTAATTTGGGTAAAGCGTTGACCCATAGTTGACTTTTGGTCCAAAAAGTCAACCGTGGTCAACCGGGGCCAAGACTAGGTCTAGGCGACTATTTCTAACTATTACCAACCTCTACAAACCATATCCAAGTCCATCTTGGACTTCGAAACTCATATCTTGGCCGTAGGCTAATATCCTATTTTGTCCTTAAAAAGGATAAATTCTAGCTTCGGCAACTATCCAGTTAGCCTACCTACGCTTGATATTTTGACCCGATCTCCCCAGGGTAGTATGATACTAGCCTATACATATAATATCTACCAAAATACCTAGGTAACGTGGACATCCAGTCCACGATACGGCCCGTTGTCAAAATCTTGAATATTTCAAGATACGGACCGATACGGCGCGACACGGGCGCCCTACGACCCCGAATTCCACCCGGAAGCCTACCCGCAAAATCTAAATCACGTATTCATGCACCACGCCAAGTTTCAACTCAATCGGATACTCCGAACTCCGATTCGCCCTCTAACTCGGTTTTTCCCCTTTTCTATTCTAGCCTTTTTCCTATTCTTCCAACTTCTTTCAATCTTTCCTTCTAACCTCTAATTCTTTTCTAACTTCTCATTCCATAATCATTTTCTACTCTTCTCTACGATTCCAACCATATATAATACTTATATATATATATATATATATATATATATATATATATATATATACTAGGTAAAAAGGGGGGTGCACAATAGGCTAAAAGCCAAGGTGGGGGGGGGGGGGGGGGGGCTGTGTTCCTGGCAGCAGCCAGGAACTAGGACTGCCGCTGCCGTGGCAGTCCTATAGCTGCTATGGCTGCTACTAATTCTTCTTCTTCATCTTTTCATCTACTTCCCTATATATATACACTTCATATATATATATCTATATATATATCTCTCTCTCTATATATATATATATATCAATCTATATATATATATATATAACTAGATATCTATCTATAATCTATCTAGATATCTATCCCTCCCTCTAATTATATATATAACACACACACACATCCATAAACACACAACCATGTACACACATCCATGTATATATATAAATACACTCATATATATATATATATATATATATATATATATATATATATATATATATATATATATATATATATATATATATATATATATCTATATCCATATATATATATTTTCACAAAATGATTAATCCTAATAAATCCTTAACCTATTTTTCTAGGGAAAGTCTACAAATTTGTGGGCAAATGGAAGAGAATCTTCCCCTCTCCATTTAATGTGAATGAACTATATGCATATGAGAATAAAATGGAGAAATAAAATCATACCTAAGAGGAGTTGGAAGAGGAAGAAGACGGAGTTGGAAAAGAAATGAGTTTGAAAGAGAGAGAGAGTGTGTAACTTAGTGGTGAAGGAAGGGGGGGCTGCCTATAGGTGGCCGGCCATGGTGGTTGGGTGAGGGGCACTTGTAAATTACAAGTTTGCCCCTCCCTAAGCCTAATATTAAATAAATTCCAAATTAGGTTTAGGAAGTTGCTAAAAATAAATAAAAATCATAATTAAACTAAATTACTCATGGGAAACTAGTCCAAACTCTTAAACCCTAATTTTTAGTGTGGTGGGCCATGGTTAGCTAACAGGCTAATTACAGCTCAAGTCGAAATTCACCGGGGTCCCGAATTAACTCGGAATGCGATGAAATTCGAACCCGACTCCTATAATAATTAAATAATAATATTCATGAAATAAAATTTCCATAAAATATTATAAAATGGAAAATTACCATTTTACCCCTAACTGGAAAAAGTGAGGGTGACAGTGCATCATCTGGGCTTAAACCTATGCGCATCAGCAGTGAAGCTTCGGCGCATCATCTGGGATTAAACCCATGCGCGTCAGCAGTGAAGCTTCGGCGCATCATCTGGGCTTAAACCCATGAGCATCAGCAGTGAAGCTTCGGTGCATCATCTGGGCTTAAACCCATGCACGTCAGCAGTGAAGCTTCGACGCATCTTCAAGGCTTAAACCCATGCGCGTCAGCAATGGAGCCTCGGTGCATCATCAGGACTCAGGGTCCATGCGCGTCGGTGTATGTATGATACAGGAACGGGATGATGAAACTCACCAATTACCGATGGCCGAACGTCAACAGGCGGACGGGGAACATCAGCCGCAACAGCCTCTACAGGTTCTTTCCCTTTGCCTCGTCCCTTGCCAGCACCGCCGCGAGGAGTCTTGGGAGCCATTTCTTGTAAGGAGAAAGTTAGGGTTTTCGAAGAAGAACTCTAAAAGACAAAAGCAAAGAGAGGAATCAGGCTGGAACTCTCTCTCTTCTCCTAATGCCTATTTATAGGCTCAGTCGCACGCGTGAACCGATGAAGTGTGACCTCAGCCGTCGCTTTGGGTTCTGTGAAGAGATAATTGCAGATAAAGCCAAAAAGATCATCATTAATCTTCTTGGTTATCGAGGCGTTATCATTTGCATTAACTAAGAGGAGCATGCGCTCCGTCACTGATGCGCGGAGTATCCATGCGCCCGAACAGACATGCGCCCAAACCACCATGCTTCTTATTCAAAGTATTCTAAAACTTGACAAAAAAGTTTTGAAAACTTTGAAGGGGGTCTTGTAGAAGCATGGAATTTCACGATCAGAAATCCTATGTGCCAAACACTACATACGCCAGGAAGTTCAGACAAAGTACTCAACACAGAAACAAAAGAATAGACATCAAAAGAGGATTTTTATTTTTATATAAAAGTCTATTACATGTCTAGAAAAGGTTGTACAAAGGAGAATTTCTACAAAGAAAAGACCCTAAGTCTACAGCCAGGCGCAGCAGTCATCATGCGCCCTCGAACAGACGTATCTCACCATGCGCTCTCAGTCAGGCGCATGCCACCATGCGCTCCCAGCCGGGCTCATCCCTTCAGCAGCTCAGTTATGTGCATCCTCAGTTATGTGCATCCCTTCAGCAGCTCAGTTATGTGCCACCCTTCCAGCCAGGCTAACCGCGTCTAAATGCTTCGACTAATGAAGCATTTATTGAGCAGAACGAGGGTGGCAATCAACCCTCTAGCTGGAGGAAGAGCTCCCCAAACCGAGGAAGAGAAAAGCACCGCAAGTCAACCTGTGGCCAGGGGAGGCTTCGAAAGAGCCTCCAAAGACGAAGAAAGACCGCAATCGAAACTGCGGCTAAAGGAGCAGCTTTCAACACAACCAGAATGGGCAACACCCACTCTGACAGAAGAAAGAGCCCCTAAAGCCGCAGCACCGCAATTTCGATATGCGGCTCTTCCCACATAACGTAGACGAGGCTCGAGCATTCCGATTTTTGGATGCAACAGGCACCTTCCGCCTGCCTCGGAAGCCCTCGACTCCGAATTTTGGATGTAACAGTCACCTTCAAGTGCATTAATAAAGACATTGCGTCGCATCTTCATCCTCGGGAGCATCTCGTCAATAGAATGTGCTCGAGTGAACAAGTTTATTTCGAAAAGAACGTGAGAACGAAAAGCAAACTCTCTCCATGCCACTATTTATAGGCCGGGCAAATCAAATCCATGCGCCAAGTGGATGGCTCTCCGAATCCCGTGCAATAAATTTATATTAATGGATGAACCTGACGCTTCGAATTCAGCCAAGTTAAAAATGGCTATTTAAAGCACTCGAAGAACATAATAGTCGCACCAAAAGACATGTCAAGCGGAGCGGATGCGCCGGTCAGACCACGCATCACACAGACGC
Organism: Iris pallida; assembly: GCA_029216955.1. Classification (NCBI taxonomy): domain Eukaryota; kingdom Viridiplantae; phylum Streptophyta; class Magnoliopsida; order Asparagales; family Iridaceae; genus Iris; species Iris pallida. The sequence continues at coordinate 15,315,496 of JANAVB010042419.1, read as the reverse complement.
GCCTCTCAACGCCAAGTGCTTCACAAGCATACGCCCCCATGCGGCCCCCATGCGCCTTGTGGAACGCCGATCGATGCGCCCACTCCAACAGTCTATCACCTGTCAAAAATATTAAATGCTGAAGTCTGACAGAGTTGGCAGCACGCCTCTCGAGGACTGAATAGTTGACAACTTTTTCAGAAAATGAAGCGTCGCCAACGTCAGCATCATCATTACTTTCCTCCGGCGGTTTAAAAGCACGTGTCCGCCCAACCACTCGCATGTGCCTCCGTGGCCATGCGCCCAAAGTTCTGCATGCGCCTCAAAAGCCATGCATCCCAGGCTTCTCTCTGATCCCAAAAGACAGAAGTAAAGTCACGACTGAAGCTTCGCATGCGCCTCAAAAGCCATGCGCCCCAAATGGTTCGCGACTCCCAAAGGTTACAAGCCAAAGTCTCCTCATGCAGCCAATCCCAGGCGCATCCTACCAGATCATTCCCCACCAAATCCGATATCTCCGAGCCATGGGCCGATGACACGTGTCCTTTGACTCGATTCACCCAAGATCTCAGCAACAGAAAAATCCTCTTCTCTGCTACGTGCCGGCCCACAACAACAGTATGAAAAATTCAACCCCTCAATCAGGGCGTATCGTCCATGCGCCTCCATCAATAATCTCCACGTAGCGTCCCCGCGTCCAGGCGCATCTGACATATGCGCGCCATGAGCAGCCAGCCTGCAAAGTTATAAATAAAGGGATCATTTCCTTCGTCCACACACACACAGAGGAACATACATAGACATACAGAGACATCGCACAACCAGAGAGGCAGATACAGACACTCAACGTCTTCCTCCTCTCAGCAAGCTCCAGCACCCAGAGCAATCTAAACCTTCAGAGAACCGATAACCGTTGTCAGATCGTCAACGGAGTCAACGCATTACCACTCGCTCCATCGGCACAAGGGACCCAGATAAACAAAAGTGTACTCCTAGGACTACGTCTAAGTCCTATATTGTAACACTGTTCTGTTTGTATTGAAATTTGCAATCAAAAGATTTAATGGCAAACAATTTCATTCTGAGATATCGGAGCATTTAAATTTCGAGGACGAAATTATTTAAGGTGGGTAGATTTGTGAGCCCTTGTGCAAATTTTATTATTATTATATTTTTTAATTTTTATTGTTATCCTCGTCATTTTTATATAAATGTGTGTGTATATATATATATATATATATATATATATAATATATATATATATATATATATATATATATTGTATTATATATATATATATATATATATATATATATATCTATATATATATATATATATATATATATATATATATATATATATATATATACAAATATATATATATATATCTATATATATATATATATTATATATTATATATATATATATATATATATATATATATATATATATAAAATATATATATATATATATATATATATATATATATATATATAATATTATATATATATATATATATATTATATAATGTGTATATATATATATATATATATATATATATATATATATATATATATATATATATAATATATATATATATATATATATATATATATATATATATATATATAAATGTGTGTGTATATATATATATATATATATAATATATATATATATATATATATATATATATATATATATATATGCCCTAAAAGACTCTTATAAACTCTATAACTAAATAGAAAAGGGTTTCCATGCAATTTCAACATAGAAAGGGGTTTCCATACAATTTCAACAAAGAAGGGGGGGGGGGGGGGGAGATGGTAAAATCCCAAATTCCAATTGGACATCAGATATGCTCGACCAACTCCCAGATTTTGCCCACCCCAAATTCGATCTCTCTCTCTATCCCTAGGGAGATTGACCCCTATCCAGAGTTTTTATATATATATATATATACATTGGTAGTAGCAATCGACCTGGCCGCTCTTCAAACCCTAACACCCCTGCGCACCTGAGTTCGAACAAGAGATCATTGAGTAGAGGCATTCAAGCTTCCTTACAGGTAAATCCCCCAATCCCATGAATGTACTTTCCTAGCTATAGTTAATCTTGGTCATAATCTCAATAGATTAGTAGATGTTTGAGTTAATGCTTAGGAGAGCAATGTATCGACGAATAAAAGATATTTCGACTCAGTATTGTTATAGAGCTCCTGTCGAACCCACGAACATATGTACAGATGAATGAGAATTATTGTGACCATAGGTACTCATATAGCAGATTTTGAATCAAAGAAGGGGGTTTGTATTGGAAGCCATGTAGAGGGTTACTGTCGTAGGCATCCTTGGTTCTGTCAAGCACAGCAAATGACAAGTCCATGTACCTGGAAACTTAGGCATTTCAGAATATTTGGCAGTCATCATGACCATTCCCTAACTGCCCACCATATGATATGAATCAATAGCAAGTGGGTATGTAATGTTCAGATATGAACATTGTTCAGATCAAGGGACCATGTACAGACCTATCCCCTTATCTTCACTACCCTTGAGTATCAGGACATGTTTAAATGTCAGCATATAGGTTCCAGTAGAGTATCAGATATAGTATTTGTCCTGTATTTAATAGCCTTGTCCTTATTTATTCACTGCATACATGCTTCCCTTGCTATGATGCATCTGTCCATCTTGGTTGTACAGTTCACTGCATTCTTCTACCTGGGATTAGTTCACGGATGGTTCAGGCTCTCTTCTTATTACTGTAACAATATGATGTCCAATTTTTAGAAGTGGTAACTAGTTTGAACTCTTAATATTTAACACTACTTGCTTAGAGTTCCAATCATCTTGTATCAGACTTAGTATCATAGATTTCTTGGATTGGTTGTCAATCTTCATGTTCCCATTAGGAGCTTTGTGTTGTCCTACAGAGCCTTGGTTCACTACCTACAAGCCATGTTCCATATGTACTGTATATTACAGGGCATGGATAGAAGGCCTGGAGGTTAGGGGATTACTGGGGTCAGTTAGTTAGAAGAGGGTTTTCTGTTTACAGCATTGAGAAGAGGTATGGCCTGTAGGTAGGAGCTATGTATAGCAGCTGTATGAAAAACAGAGTTACCTCTATATGGTGGCTAAATCGTGCACTCCAAGTAAGTGAGCATGAGTGCAATAGAGTAGGATTCAGTATATTAGGTATACAATAAGGGATAATGTTGCTATATGGATCGGGATGCTAAGTTTTGATTGTTAGAAATATAGATGGTAATATAACAGCAGGTAATGCCTAAGCCCCATTTTCCTATACCAGGGAGGGCTACATGCATAGGACTGTTACAAGTCCAGAATATGTGTGAACTTGGATTGCCATGTTAACCCCATACATGTACAATGTTAAGTAGCAACTGTAGGTGAATAAGGGGATTCATCCTCTTTATATATATGCAACAGTATACAAAGGGATATGAGGGGGATGCCTTTATTTAAACTTGTGTGTTGGAAGATAGATATATGTGCGCATATGTGTGTGTATCAAAAGTTAGTAGATAGTGGCTGATATGCCAATGCATAGGCATATGGCTCTATACTGAGGTATCCTTAGGAAAAAAAATAGGTGCAGTAGATGGCAACAGGGTGTACACATAAACCTGGCAGCAGTAGCTGCAATTACTGATTACCCATATATCTTGTGTATCATATGTATTGGTAAACCTTATGATAAATGCAAGTTATAGCAATACCTGTAGGAGGTTGGTTCAGTTCCCTGTTTAGATAGGTATCCATATAGGTGCAGTAGATGTGGGGTGTCCATACTATGAGCAAAGAATTGTCCAAATTCGATCCTGTCAAGATTTTCCCTATGGCAGGGTATATGTAATTGCTATTTGGGTCATTGTATAGGGAGTGGCAGTTAGTAGGTCCAACGTTCAGGTGTGTACAGATATACATGGGTATCCAATGGTTGAGACAGGTGCAAGTAGCAAACAAATGGGGGTTTCCAAGGAGCAGTGGTTAGTAATAAAGAAGTATCAGTTGGCTGTACAAGGATGCAGCATCCAGGTTATATGTTGGTATCACCTAAACATTTGTATAAGGCAGTTAGTTGTATCACAAAGCCTGGGGATAGATTTGTGTGCATAGGAATTTGGTGAACTGATCATACAGTAGTAAACTTCAGATTTAGGGTATAACAGTCTAAACTGCACTACAGTAACCATGGTGTAGGTATGCACAAGAACAATAGGGTATCCAGGAAGTAGGGACTGTACCAGGAGTATAGGGGATATCTACGAGGACTGGAACCTGTGTTGGACAGGGCTTTAGGCAGCAGGTTCAGTAGGAGAGTTTGTGGGCAAATAAATTAATAGGATAGTTGGTGTGTGTGTTAGTGTCACCCCCAGTTTTCAGAAACAGGGGTATTTTTATCATTTTACATTTTTTAAATATTTTTAAAATTTATTTTATTATTTATGATATTATTTGGGGTTGAAATTTATTTTATTATTTATGATATTGTTTTGGGGTTATTTGAGTCGGGTTCGAATTTCAACTCAATTCGACTTGAAACGGGGACCCGGGGGGTAGTTTGACTCTAGTGGGACCCACACACTAGTTAGACATGGCCCATATGATACTAATTTTAGTCCACATGATATTAATTTTAGTTAGTAGTTAGACTAATTATTTATGGATATGTTTAGTTTAATTAGAGACCTAAAACTAGACTAATTTGACCTCAACCTTTAACCAATCTTAATTTAAATCAAATAGATTAGTGGAGGTCATTTTGGACATTCAAAATGGGGACATCTTACCCTTTTTGGGTAGCCACCTATGGGGGGGATAAGGATTGAGTCACCATCTCTTCCATTTCATTTTATCCATCCATTTTCTCTCTTGTTCTTCCCCAAATTTCTAGAGAACAACTCCATTGATTTCATCTCCAAATCCATCATTTCTTCCACCAAATCTTCTTCTCTTCCTCTACTCCATAGTTAGAGGGTGCTAGCCAAGTTTGGGAGGATTCGGAGCTCGTTCGTGTCCTTTTGGAATCTCTACATGTCGGTGTCGAGTCGGAAGGTTTTTTCTTTGAAACTCTCCCGGAAGGTATAATCTCTTCTCTAATCCATCCCTACATGCATATAGGAATTTTGAACCCATAGGAATTGACCCCCATGATTGTATCTCCATTTGTGTCCATTTCGTGTCCATTTGGAGGTCATAGGAGTGTCCTTTGGTTGTGGTTGTGTCCTAGTGGGAAAAACTCCTATTTTGGACACTTGTATGCATATATATATTGTAGGAATGATTAATTAGTGTTTTAATCTCAGATTTATATTTTTAGAGAGTGGATGATCTTATTTAGGATGGTTAGAATAAGTTTTATTTAGATAGCTATGTTGGTATCCAAGTATTTTGGCCTACATGTATTTTTTGTCCAAACAACCCAAATTCGTCATAATTTTTTATCCACGTTTTTAGTAGCTAGAGCAATTTAGAAATGTCATAACTTTTAACTCATAACTCCGATTAACCTCCCGTTTTTTTTATAAAAAAAGCGTATCGAAGTTAGATTTCCAAATATATATTTTAATAAGCCAAATTGGTTCTATAAATTTCTGTAGAATTTTTTGAGTGTCAGCTGTACGAAAGATGAACGCGTTTCGACGTTTTCGCGATTCCGGGAGCTTCCGGACACGAAAATGCGATCCGTTTGAAGTTTCGAAAAGCTAACACGAAGAGCTATAACATACTTTAATCCTAGAATTTAGTGAAGGCCCAATTGGTACATTATTGGTTTTAAGTAGAAGAGTGACTATGCGACGTAGGCATTTTGTGTAACCTATGAGCCTAGTATGGATATCATGTGAATGTAGGTATCATAGATTGTCAAGAATATGTATGATATAGTACATATATATATATATATATATATATATATATATATATATTATATATATATTATTGTTATGTAATATATGTTAGTATAGTGTGTGTGTTTGAATGAGATAAGGATGTGTGTGGTTAGTGGAGAGAAGTGAGATTGATAGAGGATATGTGCTAGTGTGTGTTTGATGTTATATAGATTGTAGTGTAGTGTGTGTTGTGAAGGTGAGAGAGTTGGGAGGATCATGCCATCCTATTTGACTTGAGACTAGTGTAGTTTGTTGAGTGATTTGTGTTTTGATTGAGTGGTAGTGTGTTTGTATATAGATGTGTGTAGGTGTGTTAGAAGAGAAGGGTGGTGGATTTGGTATATGTGTTTGTGTGTATGGTTAGATGGTTAGAGAGTGAGAGAATGAGCAGGAAAGCAGAGGAAAAAGCAGTAAGCAGTAAGCAATAAGCAGTAAGCAGAAGCAGTGCAGGATGGTTTTTTGGGGTTTTTGTGGTCTCGAAACATCCCCTTTTGGCCCACCTTAGCCCCAAATACCTACCCACACTTATCAACCACATTTAGTACTACGAAACCCTAAGTTAGAGAGTGTTTTTTGTGTTAGGCGGTTAGTAGGATAGTGTTTATAGTGGTAGAAAATAAGGTTTGTCAATGTTAGAAAGTATGCCATGTTATGTTATCTTGAGGGTAGTGGTAGATGTTTGAGTTAGTTTTTGAGAAGTTATTTTAGAAGTAGCATTCTAAGTTAGATGGGGGTTAGACAGATGATGTTTGTGAGGGAGAGTGAGTGTGGTTTAGAAGAATGAGTTATGTTAGATGTGGTATCTTGATATCTCAATATTACCTTAAGGTAATGTGTAGGAGAGTAACATATTAGAAAAAATAGTTTTGATGCCCAAGAATCCTAGATTTCTTGGTTGATAAACCCTAGATAGGATAGTATCTAGCTACCCTAAGGAGCCTAGGTTAGTATCTTGAGTATTAGCGAGGTTTCTTTTGTAATGGGCAAGGTATCGGGATTACTTTGGTAAGGGTAAATGTAGGTAATAGGGTATAGTTAAGATATTGAGTTTAACTTCTAAGATATAGTTAGAATTAGGTTCTCTTGGTTGGTAATGGTTAGGATTAGTGTCCTCAGACTAGTTTTGACCTCGGTTGTCCATTTTGACCAAAAGTCAACAAAAGTCAACCGAAAGTCAAACTTGGCCTATAAGTGACTAGAATTGACCGAAACCAAACCAGAGTTGACCAGTTGACTAAAAGTCAACAGTTAGTCAACATTTGACTAGTTTGACCTAGGGTTGACCCAGGGTTGACTAGAGTTGACCAGAGTTGACCAGGGTTGACCAAAAGTCAACTATAAGTCAACCTTTGACCCCGTTTGACCTAGTTTGACTTGGATTGACTCCGTGACCTGATGACCTAGTATGAACCAGTGACCCAGTATGACCTAGTTGACCTAGTACGACTCAGTTTGACCTAGATTGACCTAGTTTTGACTTAGACTTGCATTCATGACTTAAATTAGTTTTATTTTTAGTATAAAACCCTGTTTAACTCATAGTATCTTATTTTAGGTCTGTGATTTACTCTGAGCATCTGTTCACCTTATCAGCTCAGGACCACAGGCGAGTACATTCACTGATAGTTTTTTGTCATGATATCTACTATATCCGATTCAGTTGTAGTGTCTTACTTGATTCTCGACACGATAGTTCATGGACTAGTATATGTCGGATCCTGTCATGAGATGTTATTCCCAGATTTTCCTTGGTATATTGGTGTGTGATATCCATGTTTCATGTACTTATATAGACATTGATTTGGGAGTGGGCTGATCACCTGCTTTTGAATCGTGTCATGACTGCCATATCCGGATCCATAATACTATTCGGGGATGGGGAATTATTAGGGGTTATGTGATCAAAGTCTCCCTGTCACTATTTTGCTAGCGCCACCCTCACTTCACGTAGGGTATAGCAGATACCCCATGTCTATGTTATCCAGGTTGGCCCCCATGACCCTTTCAGATTTTATGTGATTGTCGGGCCAAGTGGATAACCCTACCATGATTCCCTAGCCGATCACATTGCGCTAATAATTCAAGTCACATTTTATATTTATTTATCCTAGGAGGCTAAGTTCTGTTCGGGAGAAGGGTTACAACCCCGGTCCTTGTTTGGTTTAAGGGTTGTAACTCGGCTTCCGAATAGTTCCTAACCAATCCTACAAATATATTTGTTTTCCATAAATAAATTCACTTTATTTATTGTGTTTCTGTGAAAATACAACTTTAGGAATCCGATCTAGAAGACGATCGCTTTATCCCTTGGACGATGCGAAGAAGAAAAGCTCTCAAGAATTCGAGCAATTTAGATATCCTGTATATCTGTACAATGAATGAGAAGAGAACTCTATTTATAGAGTCAAAAATAACTAAAAAAGATAACTGTTTTCAAACCTATGCATAGTTGATAATCACGCAGGACTCAAACATACGCAAGGTTGATGAGCAGTTACTGGACGTGGCCCATAACTGTTGGACATATGGCAATCATGCATGAGTCGTGTGCAAGTTACTGGGGCACGCATACGAGAGATCTGTGGCATGTCTGCCACGTACTCCAATCTGATAACTTGAGATGAAATCCACGCCAACTGGTTGAGGATGAAATCCACGCAGACTTGGGGCAGAAGGCTTCAGAATACACGCCAACTTGAGACAGAAAGCTCAAAATTTGAAAGCTTGAGGCAGACGGCTCAAAATACACGCAGACTTGAGGCAGAACGCTCATAATTCACGTAAGCTTGAGGCAGACGGCTCAAAATACACGTAGACTTGAGGCAGACGGCTCAAAATACACGCAGACTTGAGGCAGAAGGCTCAAAATACACGCAAGCTTGAGGAAGGAACATAGAAGTTAAAATACACGCAGACTTGAGTCAGAACGGCCACTGTCTTGATTCGACGTGCCTCGACTGGCACAAAATCTCTGACATTGATTGCCTTGTCAGTATTAAATGAAAATAAGGTTTTTTGGTACGCCAACTTGATGAAGACTGAATTGTTGAGGAAGATTTCGAAAGTCACACAATAGTCGGCTGAGATCTCTCGAGTCCCGTGTATACGTGGCATTCGAGAGATTTCTTTGACTATCGTGCTGTCAGTCATAATGACACTCTGACAAATGATGAGCTGTCTCTGTGTACATTTAAACTCTGTGTATTTGAGGAAATGGTCTGATAGAACTCAGCGTGTATTTTAGACATTGTTCTGATAGGCTGTATTAACTCAGCGTGACTTCATTTTAGAGGCCTACAAACCCCCTTCAAAGTTTTCGAAAAATGATAAATTATTTCGAAATACTTTGAAATCGAGAGATATAAATGAATTTAGTCACCTGAGATGATTCAGGGAAAGATTTCCTCCGAAATGATTGGGCTGTTGGATTCTGTGCGGTTTAGGATCCCGTGCAAACCCTATATCGAAGCAAATGATGACTTTGCCGTTTGAAATTCTTTGTGAGCCTATAAAAGCCATAAATCACTTCCTCTTTCTTTCTTACTTGCTTTAGAGAGAGAAAACCCACACGAAGAGAAACTTCGTCTTCCCCGACTTCTCCTTCTCCTTCTCAGCAATGGCTCCTAAGATCGACGCTCAGGCTAAGGGTAAGGCCAAGGCCCCTGCGACGTCTTTGCGTGCCACCACCGACAGACTTCCTCTCAGCGAAGCTACTTATCCCCCTATGCAACGTAAGTGACAGATGGGGATGCGAACTGATGAAGACGAACTGATGAAGATGAACTCCACATAGAAATCTTAGGATTCGTACAAACAATCATAATGAACTTTCGAAATATATCCCCCCTTCTAGGGCAAAGGATATTAATAAAGTATGCCCCCTCTTTAGGTTGGCTATACTTCACATCTTCGTGTTTACGAAGCTCGGTTTTTACTCAAAGAGCATGGCTCTCATAACTCTGCATAATTTTTCATATGTTGGCAGAAATGTCAATGTTGAATTATTCACGCAGACTTCTGAAAGTCATCCTCTGGATATATTAGTCTTGATCTGTCAGCATATTTTTGTCATTTTCACTTCAAGGTGGTTCTGGCAATGATGCGTGACTTTTCATTCTAATCTGTCTAGACTTTGCGTGAATTAATCACATGCGTGAATAATCATCAGCGTGTCTTTTAATCTTTGTCTGAAGTCTGCGGGACTTATGAAATTTTCTTTGAACACTGTTAAACACGCATAAGGCTTATAGACTAGATTTTCTGAAGTCTGGTGACAAAACATGTCTGATGTTTCTTCTTCGTTCTTTTGAAACATCCGAAGTGAAGAAGCTGATTATGAAGACATTAAGCTTCTCTTTCAACATGATTTATCTCATGTACAGTTTCCTCAGTTGACACTCCGGAAGCCAGACTATCTTTTGAAGAATCAAGATCATACCACTCTGCTCTGTTTAATAAATAGTGAACCATTTCAGAGTCTTGACAAGGTGTTCATAAGAAACCAGCTTTTCTGTTTGGAGATGCCATAGACATAAGTCACAACCAAAAGGCATCAAGGAGAGGTCTGCTTCTATTTGAAGGTGATGCAAAGAAGCCCATACTGGCCGAAGGTATCTAGGGGTTTGTCTATCATGCGATTCATGCACGCCAGTTACCCCAGAAAGATGACAGCACTTAACAGAAAATCAGCAAGCTAAGGCGAGCAAATCATTACAAGAAAGACGGATTCTACAGTGCTCCGGAGAATCAGTATCCTTGTTTCGAGGTTTGAAGCCGGGATTTCCCACCCGAAGACTCGTCCATATTGAAGCCATTCAGGATGCCTGTTTTTATAATGAATTCATGGCAAATGAGAGGGCATTTCTATCCTACTGATTCGACGCGAGGATGATAGGCTTAATGAATAAGGAGAATATGAGGTGGAGGACTCTGGTCCATTGGGTTCTGAAGAAGTTTAAGAAGGAGCTGAAGCAGATAAATCTCTATGACGCGATCGTCAATTCCTCTAATGGCTTCAAACCCAACCCATTTCTATTCCTGGCCTTGGTTGAAAGATATAACCACCGGACGGGAACATTTATGACTCCCAAAGGGGAGATGGGTTTTGCCCTTCATGAGATGGAATACATCTCTCATCTGCCTTCAGGCACACTGCCATATGAAGAATATGTGCCTACAACCGAGGAGTTAAATTTTCTGTCGGAGAAGAACCCGGAGATGGTTCATCTGTTTGAAGAGATGATGTGCCATTTCGGCACATGCACTCTGTATTATAAAAGTTCTAAAGATGAAGCCGGCTGCCACATCCAGAAGTGGATGTCTTACCTTTTCATGAATCGTGAGAAAGATAGGAAGAAGATAAATGAGAAGAGAAGGTATCAAATTTACTCCTTCAAGCCCCTCTCTGAGTGTGAAATCACCAATCTACTAGAGAAGTATGACTGTAAAGATTTCACAATCAATGAAGACTGGTATGAGTTTAAAGCGGAACCACCTTCAGATCATATGTGAGACAGAGTGGAAAAACTTATCAAAGAACGGTCACTTAGCCGGATTCCTCTCTCTCTGGCTAAGAAGATTTGTTGTTCTTGGCTCCAGCTCTCTGGATAGAATACATAGAGGCATTATTTTGCAGCAGTGCACCTTATTTACGGCTATAAGACAGACTTATTATCAGCGATGACTTGCAGGCTGAACGCAGGTCTTCAAAATTTTGTAACCAATATGTTGTCTGATCAAAGGAAGATGACCGATGAATTCTCAAGAATAGAGATGCCCTATACTTATTTGTATGGTTGGCTTCTTCTTCATCACGACGGTCTGATACCTCCGGGAGCAGGAGGGCGCGGCAGCCTCTTTTTAGAGAAGTACGCCGGAAAAAACTTTCTGGAAGGTTCACACTCTTCTAGAATGCAGAAATGTTTTGAACCGATCATCATATTGGTCGATTCAATGTGCTCCTCCGCCACTGGGTTATGAGAGCATGCCTCTGAACATGATAGACGGAGAAGAAGGGCACAGGCTAGATGACGTAGCTTTTCAATGGCTGCAGCGGATTCGGCCATCTCACTTGGTATATCGTCATGAAGAAATGACGTACTTAGAACCATATCTACCGATTCGATTTGCTCGGCAATTCAGATATGACCAACTTCACGTTGGGAATGCCACCACGTGTCTTTCTGCTCGTGGAGGACTAATTGATGGAGCTCGGGCATGGAGATACTTCGCAGCTAGAGATACAAAAGTTGAATTCTCTATGCTGAATCCTCTATCCATGGAGGGGACAAAAATGCTCTATACATACGCCCGCTTCTATGTTTCATCGAGCACTTTTATGCCGAGTTTTCATTTGAAGACTTTTGTTGCAGAAGACGATCCAGCTCCATCAAAGAGGTCGAAGAAGAAGGCTGTTATTCAACGATTTACTCCGGAACCTGAAGATGAGACTGCGGAAGTTGAACCCTTATATGAATTATCTCTGGAGCAAAACTTTCCTGATGAAGTTCTTCCTCCAATATTCGTGTCCATCTCTAAGAGGAAACGAAGTGGTGAATCTGAGACAGTCTCTAAAAAGAGTACTAAGTCTTAGACTTCCAAGAAGAAAGGAGTTTTAATAACTGCCACCTCATCTCTAGGTGGCATCCCAGTTGATAAAGACGATGCTACCGACAAAGATGAAGATATAGATGAAGACGATGCTCCTTTGATAAAAAGGAGACCGAGAGGCAGATACGTCAAGAAGACTGTCGGAAAGATGAAGGGCAATGAACTCCTTGAAACTATTATGAGTGGAGGGATCTTGCCAGAGATCGATGAAGCGGTTTCCACGGAGAGAACAGAATCTGATCATGTTCATCTTTCAGCAACTTCAGCTGAACCGATTGAGGTAGAGTCGACTGTCCCGATGACAAGTGGAGTAGCTGCTGAACCTTCAGAGACGAGGATTATCCCTTTTGAGCACGGGAAAGAGGGTGTCATCCAGGCATTGGATGATCAAATTGAATATTCAGAAGAAGAACCAGCTCCCGGGACAGAAGTTAGGGAACAAACGGAAGTTCCAGAAACTCAGGTTGAAGAAAACATTTCTTCGGCCAGAGGTGATGAAGACGTGCCAACGTCTGAACTATCAGCTGCTGATGAGTTATTGAAGAATGTTTGTAAAGACATCATTCTTCAAACTAACATTCCAGAAGAGACTGAACTTGCAGTCAATACCGATTCCATGGAAATTGAAACTCAAGAACCTGAGCTTGCTATTGTTACTGTTCCTGAGATTCATCCATCTCAAGAAATGGATGTTGATGTGAATATCATAGATTCTGGATCAGAGACCCATCCTAAAGCTGGGGATCCAAGAGAGTCTGAAGAAGAATACTCTGAGAAAGAGGAAGAGACCGAAGAGGAAGAGGATTGGCATCCTGAGACTTCCACTCATTATGATGAGGATAAAATCAGAAGAAATAGAATGGAGCTCAGTCATGAACCTGCTCAATCTCCTGATAATGCTCCAGCACTTAGTAATTCTAGAGCTGGTAGTAGTCACATAAAGCAGGTGTCAGACACCATTATGGATCGACTGCGAGAGGACGCGAGACTTTCTCAACATATAGAATATGAACCTCAGCCTGGTAGAATTTTATTTCAAATTCTATTTCTACTTTTTTTTGCTTTATATGCTGATTATTTTTCCTTTGACTAGTAGGAACTGCTGCAGCAATGAGCTCGACTCATGCTCCACTTATCCAGCCTGATGTTGTTGAAGGGAGCTCGCATTTGCCAACTTCTCCAGTGGCACATACTTCAATTCCCAGGACAGAGAACGTACAAGCTTTTCTTCAATAATGACAACAACTCCTGGGTTTGAGACAGGATTGGCAAGGACTCTGGGGATGTATTCAGATATCATCTATTCATATCTGGATACGTACTCCAGGCGTTTCTTGAAAGACGAAACTATGCCCTTCTCTGAGCTCCGACCGGTGGTCAATTTCCTGCTCCTAGCACTGCGACATACTGGATACAAAACTCAATGTATCTTCTTTGAATATCTCCTAGATGAATTGGAGACAACTATCCGAAGATACTGGGAGGTGAAGAAGGAGGATATTAAATCTTTGACTGTGGCTGAGATTGCTCGTTTGGAACATGAAGCCCAAGCTCAGCAAGCTGCTTTAGAAGAATTTCTAGCTTTTTCATCTGAGAAGTTAGTAGAAAAGGGTAAAGAAATATTAGCTACTCGTCAGAGAGTAGAACTTCTGGAGAAGGATAAAATATCAAAAGCTGAAGAGCTCAAGAAGTTGAAAGAGGAGCTGGCTCGTCTTCATGAGCGAATTGCCTTCATGAAAAAGGAGCAGGCTGAGGTCGTCACTGCTCGTATATCTGAAGCTGAATGCTATCAAGCTCTTCAACAAGAGCGAGAACAGATGCAGGCAGAGCAAATTGAAGAAGTTAATCGTTGCCAATCTGCTATTATCACTTTTGATGAACAAAATGTCGCAGTCGAAGCAGCAGAAAGAGTTCGCAAAGCTCATGATGAAAAAAATGAGTACTGTACTTGATCGTATTAAGGAGCTAATAGCTCCTAATAAATAGATCTTTTACATTTTCACTTGTAATTAATATTTTGATTTTGAATGAAGACAAATGAGAACTTTTGATCTGATTTTTGACTTTGTTGTTTTGATAATGATGTTTTCATAGAAAATATGTTCAGAGGTAAATAATACATGACATATTTCAATAGAATAGAATATAAAATGAACTTTGTAATTCTATCAGATGATATTAAACCAGAGATGATCTTAGTTTAATACTGATTAGAAAAAATAGAATTCAGACATAAAAATATCTTTGAACTCAATTTTTCATGATCTTTGGACTCGAGAATCAAAAGACTAGATATTATTTTCATAAATATGATACTGAGATAGAAAATTCAGAGGTAATATGGACGTGATTTTCTAGATATCAAATTTGCTAAGAAAATGATACAAAATAGAATATCTATTCCACTAGGGATAAAAGATATTGAAACGATTCTTGTAAAGAACAATAACTTTGGTATTTTTACTAGCTAGAGAATGATATGAGAACAATCTTGACAGATGAAAATATTACACATAATATTTCTTCAAGAATTTGCCATTAATGGGCATCATAGTGACTTTACCATCCATGGTGGTAAGCTGATATGCCCTGTTAGAAAAGACTTTATTCACAATGAATGGAACTTCCCATTTTGCATCGAACTTGCCTTTACTCATGTGCGTCATAGTCATCGGACGTCTGACTGTAAGAACAAGTTCTCCTTTTTGATATGCTCGAACTCTGACTTTCTTGTTAAAAGATCTTGAGATTCTAGCTTGATAGAATTCGATATTCTGTTGAGCATATAATCGCTTTTCATCCAGAGCTTCTAATTCCTAAAGTCGAAGACGATCATTATTCTCGGTGGTAAGTTTATTAGCGATTGCTATCCTTAAAGAAGGAATTTGAATCTCTAATGGAAGAACAGCTTCGCAACTATACACCAGAGAGAAAGGTGTACATCTAGTAGCATTACGAACTGTAGTGCGGTAAGCCCACAAACATTCACCAAGTTTCTCACTCCAATTACGTTTGTTAGTAGAAACAAACTTCTTTAAGAGTTTGATGATGGTCTTGTTGAAAGCTTCTGCTAATCCGTTGGCTACCGGATTATATACGGTAGAAGCCACATTGTTGATCTGATGATCGTCACAGAATCGAGTAAATTTCTGGCTGACAAATTATGGTCCATTATCATGAATAATGCGTCGAGGAACACCAAATCTGTAGATGACATGATGCTTGATAAAGTTGATGACATTAGAAGTTTTGACTTCAGATAAAGGAATAGCTTCGGCCCATTTGGAGAAATAATCGGTTATTGCGAGAATAAACCGATGACCTTTTGATGACGGCGGATTGATCGGGCCAATAATATCTATGCCCCAAGCTTCGAAGGGCCATGATGCTGCCGTTGGATGTAGAAATTCTGAGGGTTAATGAATAAAATTCGCATGGATTTGACAAGCTTTACACTTCCTTGCATATTCGATGGCATCTGATACCATAATAGGCCAATAATAACCCATACGTCGAATACGGAGCTGATGTGCTCCACAAATTCCATCATGTGCTTCGCGGATAATTTGTTGGACTTCACTACCGGCAACACAGCGAAGAAGTAAACCTTCATAAGCTCGACGATATAAGGTTTTTGTAGTATGATTGTAATAGAATCTGAGTGATCGTCGTCTGATAGATGCTGCCTCACTCGGATTATCTGGAAGAATATCATACAATACGAAATCTAAGAAAGGAAGTCTCCAATCTTTATCCGTATTCTGAGTCTTAGCTAAATTACTGAAGATGAATTCCATACTAGAATCAGATGAAGATGATAATGATTTACGACTTAATCCAAATCCTCTTATTGTATTGACATCATGAGATGTTGATTCTTCAATATCAACTGGAAGCCCTAGAGTAAGATTGTTTTCGAGATGAAATAATTCTCGATTGCAAACAATAATCATTTGTTGACGTCTAATCGGAATATCTAACACCGTCGCAAGATTAGCAAGTACATTAGCTTCTATGTTACATGCTCGCCTTACATGTTCGATAAAGAATCCTTCAAATGAAGAAGCCATAGTTATAGCCGATCTATGATAAGGAACCAGATCTTGATGGTGAATTTCATAAGTACCCCTTATCTGATTGACATTGAGTTTAGAATCTCCATACGCTTCCAAATGTTGAATATTCAGATGTTTAGCAAGTTGAAGACCAATAAGAAATGTACTGTACTCAACTACGTTGTTTGAACATGGTTGATCGAGAGAATAAGCTCTTTGGATAGCAAGACCTTCTGGCGACACAAGAACAATTCCAACCCCAGCAATAATATCACCATTAGGACCTATTCTTGAAGCTCCGTCAAAGAATAGACGCCAAGTAGGATCTTCTTCAGCAATTTGGTTTGAATCTAGGACTTCATCTGGGATTTTATCGTAGAGTTTTGAATTTTCTGGAATTGAATGAGCAGCCAGAAAATCAGCTAAAGCTTGTCCTTTGACCGATTTCTGAGGAATATAGTGCATATCATACTGAGCAAGTAAAATTCCCCAATTAGCCAATCGAGAATTTAAAACACTTGGTTTCTTCATCATGACTCGTATAGGATTGATCCTAGAAATGACATGAATGGTCTGGCCAATAATATAATGTCGTGTCTTTTGGACAGCGAACATAAGGGCTAGACATTCTTTTTCGACCGATGAATATCGAGGTTCAGCTCCGGTCATGGTACGACTGAGATAGTAAATGGCTTGTTCATGACCATTTTTATTCTTTTGAGCGAGCAGTGCACCCAATGAATGACTCGTTGCTCGGGTATATAGAAGGAACGGTATTCCTGAGATAGGAGGTACCAATACTGGAGGGTTCATCAGATATTATTTTATGTCATCGAATGCTTTCTGACATTCATCATTCCAGACAAAAGAAACACCTTTCTTCATAAGTTTATTGAATGGTCTACAGCGTCCTGAAAGATTAGAGATGAATCTCCTGATATAAGCGATCCTTCCTTGAAATCCTCGTAGCTCTTTTAAGGTGCGTGGAGGACGCATCTCCTGGATGGCTTTGATCTTCTCGGGATCTACGTGTATACCTTTCGAGGTAATGACGAAGCCGAGAAATTTGCCACAAGAGACGCCTAAGAAGGACTTAGTAGGGTTCATCCTTAATTGATGCCGACGCATTAGATCAAATATAGTTTTTAAATCTTGGATGTGATCCTCTTTTTGTCGACTTTTGACTGCAATATCATCAACGTAGCATTCGACTGTTTTCCACAAATGTTCACGGAATATAGTGCCCATAGCTCGTTGATAGGTTGCTCCTGCATTCTTGAGACCGAATGACATCACTGTATAACAGTATGTACCGATCGACGTTCTGAAGGAAGTGTGTTTCTCGTCATCTGGAAATATTTTAATTTGATTATATCCAGAATACCCGTCCATGAACGACATTCGTTCAAAACCACAAGTATTATCGATCATAACAACAGTAATTGGTAGAGGGAACTCATCTTTAGGACATGCCGCATTGAGATTACGGTAGTCTATGCATACTCTGATTTTGCCAGTCTTTTTAAGGACAGGAACTATATTAGCCACCCAATCAGGGTGTTGTTCCTCTCTAATAAACCCAGAAGCCATGAGTTTATTAACTTCGGCTTCAATTGCATCCATAATGTCTGAACGAAATCATCGCTGTTGTTGCTTGACCGGTTTAGCATTTGGCATGATATTGAGTTTGTGAGTTGCTATCTGTAGATCAAGTCCTGGCATATCTTCATAACTCCAAGCGAAGACGTCGATGTATTCGCGAATAAGTTTGACCATGTCTTGCTTATCATTTTTTGAAAGACTTTCACTAATGAATATTGGTTTGGGGGATCCCTCTTCACCAACATCTATTTGAACGAGTTTGTTTTCAGTCAGAGGTTCTTTTTGCTCGAATCGGAACTCCCATTGATTATCTAACCTTTGGGCCTATTGTTCTGATTCGGGTGAGATTTCAAATTCGTCTTCGTCATCTTCTTCAGGACCATCAACGGAAACTATGTTGGAAGATAAAATGTCATGGTGGAAGTCACCAATACTTGTATCAGAATCCCAAGAGGAGGTACTAGAAGAATCAGATCTTTTATCTTCATCAGATTCAGGATTTTCATGGATGGTATTGATAAAGGGAGTAGGAGCAATATAGCCCAATCCACATTTTGTCCTTCCATATTTCAGAGAAGGAATCCGGACAGGCATTCTTCTTCCTCTTCCATCACTGAGGCCAGTTCTGAAGTCATAGCCCATATTTTTGTTAATATCTTTAGATTGCTGGATGTAACGACGCAACTGTAATCTTCCAGAATCATCATTATTATCATCATCTTCAAGGTTGATAGGGTTTTTTGGTCCTTTGTAGAAGAATATTGTAGTGTCTCCTGGCTTTCTACTAGGAACTAGAAAGTATGAACCTTGTACTGATTCTAAGGATATTTCTGTATGAAAAGTCTGCACAACTCCTATGGTTATTGTTCTCAAGTCATCTAACAAATGTAAGTAACTATGAATATGATTACACACATCAATATACTGCAAAGACGGAGACATTTCATTAATTTCAAAAGTAGTAGTATTTACATCAGAAGGAGGTTGAACCTAAGAAATCTTAGCCAAATCAATGACTAAAGGGGGAGAAGAAGAACTAGAAAGAGTTTTGTTTCGATTAAGATCGATCACAAATGTCTCAGAAGAGGTGAGCTCCCTTGAAGTTTGGGATGGAAAAGTTGTTCGCCCACCAACAGGGATTACCAGAGTGTCCTATTTTGTAGATGAAGATGCCGGAAATGTAGTACGCCCACTGACAGGAATGATCAGTATGTCTTGGATAGATGATGGAGGTAATGGAGAGATACGTCCGCTCACTGGAATAATGAAGGGGGCTTCTCCAGAGGGTTTAGGAGACTGTTGCTGAGTAGTTCGACCTTTAACAGGGATTATCAAGGTCTCGATCTTCTTTTTCCATGGCGTGTACTACTTTTGTATACTCCTCTTTGTACATCCGGGAATCACTAAAATAAGCTTCAATCCCACGGAAAGGATTTATATCAGCAACTTCCTTTCGTACTTTTCCATCGCTGTCAATGTATTTGAAGCACTGATGAAGAGTAGAAGGCACCACATTATTTTCATGAAGGAAGGGTCTTCCCAGGAGAAGATTATAAGATCCCACGATCTCGATCACATAGAAAGTGACTTTAGATCTGAAATCGCCTATTTGAAGTTTCAGATGAATCTTTTCCAACGGCTCGCTTCGGCTTTGATTGAATCCCAATATAGTAGTAACCGTCTTGGAAAGTTTGTGAAGAGGGATTTTTAATTCATCTAGCAGACTCCTTGGCATTATGTTTAAAGCAGACCCTGGATCAATAAGAATACGATCTACCTTCATCGTATCGATATAACCGGTGTAGTAGAGAGGCCGATCATGTCGATTATCCTCCAATAACATGTCATCTTGTGTAAAGGTGATATTTGGGATGATCTCCAATACACTATTGTAATGTAAGCAAGTAACAGGTTCTTCATCTGGCTTCTTTAATTGTGCGAGACAAGAATCAGCCTGAAGAAGTGCCTCACTTAATATCTCCCGAGTCTCTTTAGAAAGACGTAGAAGTTCAAAGGGGGACATTCTAGCTGGAGTATTAGCGAGTTGAGCAAAAATGTCAAAGTTATAAGGCTTCTGAAGTCCAAGGGGAGGGGACTTCCTGAGTGGTTTGTCGAAGCGAACCTGTTGTTTGCCTTTCTCAAGTGCTGTGGGCTTGGAAAGAATAGGTACAACCGGTGTAGTTGAAGGAATAGGTACAGTGGATGATTATTCCTCCCGAGGAACATCAGGAATATATTTGTCAGCTGGAGAAATATAAGGAACATCTTCAGGACTATCAGGAGTATCTTCAGGACTTTTGGAATAATCCTTTAGATAATGTTTCCCTGTTCTAGTAGCACCAGCAAGTGCTTCTTCCTTATCTTTTGGCTCTGTGTCGGAAGTAGATCCGAAAGAAGTCATATGACATGACTTAGTTTTTTCGGCCTTCTTAGATTTTAGGGAAGTAATCTTTTGAAGGGGAGGAGATTCAAAATCTGCCACTAGATCAGGATGAATCTATATGATTTCTCCTGTTTCAATAGTGATCGGTACTAATCCTTCAGACTGTGGAGGGGGAATATTCACGATTTCAAGAGTTGCCTTAGGAATAGGAACAATCTCGCTTTCGAGGAGTTGAGGAGGAAAATCTCCGAATTGTATAGAGACAACATTGGAGGTGACGGTCTTTTCTTTCGGAGTGAGAGTGACAGCTCCAGATTTGATCATTTCCTGGATTTTTCCTTTCAGTACAAAACATGTACGAGCTGTGTGACCCAACATTCTATGGTACGGATAGTACTTAGGATGATCTGTCTTACCAGCTTCATCGGTTTTCTTGATTTCAGGTAATTGTATTTTATTACCTTTAAGTAGACATTCAAAGATACCAAGGACATCATCGTCGTCAAAAGAGTATTCTTCTTTTGGGGCGAGGTGCACTTGGTTGTTGATTTGTTGGAGCTGGGGTAGCTTGGACAGATAATACTTCTTGATTTTTGCTCTGGAGATTGACTTCGGGAGTCTCTTTTCCTTTACGATTGTTAGGTCGCGTACTATTGCTAGTATTTTGACCTGATTCATTAGGATTCATGTGTACCCCCAGACCTTTGAAAGTCTCGACACTGACTTCGGCAGCTTTGGCACTGACGATGAAGGAAGGCCAATCTTGGAATTGAGTGGATCCTGTCCACATGCTGATGATTGGTAAGAGATTTGACTTACAAGTGTCGATAGTGACAGCATCGGGAGTTCCAAGAAGCATTTTTAAAGCTTCTCTTCTAAATCTTTCAATGAAGCTTTCAATGCTCTTATTATTTCTCTGTTTGATTCTTATAAGAGCAGACATAGTCATATCATTGAGCCCTTCATAGAACCGTTCAAGAAACATTTGTTTGAAGCCGACAAATGAGATAATACACCCATCAGGTGTAGCACCCAGTTTCCCAAATGAGGATAATTTTGAAATTTTGTGTTTATAATTATTTTAATAATAATATTTAATTCATGATATAATTTTTGGTGATTTTAAATTATTTTAAAATTATTTAAATTAATGACTTGTGGTTTTGACGTTTTGCTAGTGAAACCCTAGAGACTGTTTGACCTAGAGCCTAACCATGTGATTATGAAATTTTAATGTCATTTTTGGCCTAAGGATATTTTTGCATTTGACCTCTTTGAATTATTTTGATATTATTTTATTATTTATGGTATTATTTTGGGGTTATTTGAGTCGGGTTCGAACCCACACACTAGTGGAACCCACACACTAGTTAGGCATGACCCACATGATATTAATTTTAGTCCACATGATAGAAATATTTTAGTTAAAGGTTAGACTAATTATTATGGATAAGGTTAGTGTGATTAGAGACTTTAGAATGACTAATTTAGCCCCAACCAATTAGCCCTTTCCTAATACTCATAGAATAGGTCAGTAGGGGCTTTTGGACTTTTCCTAATAGGACAAAACCACCTTTATGGCCAGCCACAATAAGGATAGGGTTGAGCCTCCCATTTGTCATTATCCATCTATTTTTCTCTCTCTTGTTCTTTCCCAAATTCCTAGAGAGCAATCCCTAGCAATTTCTCCACCAAATCCTTCTATTTCACCACCAAATCTTCTTCTTTCCTTCTCCATTCTAGCCAAGGAGGAAGCTACCCAAGTTTGGGAGGATTCGGAGCTCGTTCGTGTCCTTTTGGAATCTCTACGTGTCGGTGTCGCTCCGGGAAGGTTTTTCTTCGATTCGATCTACCGGGAGGTATAAATCCCTTCTTCTTTTCATTTTCTCATTCATATAGGTCTATTTTGAACCCATAGGAATGACCCCCATGGTTGTATCTCCATTTGTGTCCATTTTGTGTCCATTTGGAGGTCATAGGAGTGTCCTTTGTGTTGTGGATGTGTTCATGTTACATATATAGATTTATATATATATATATATTGTAATGAGAGTGTATCTATATTTATATATGTAATAAATGGTTCATGATGATTATATAATCAAGTTTGTGAGTGTGGTTCCTCATATTATTATTGCTATTATTGTTGTGGATAATTAGGATATATATTGTGTATTCTTTTGGCTCAAACTATCTAAATCCGTCATAATTTTTATCCACGTTTTTAATTTCAGCCCTAACTTCGAAATGTCATAACTTCTAGCTCAAAGGTCGGTTTAATCTCCCATTTTTTAAAAGAAGCGTATTGAAGTTAGCTTTCCAAAAACATGTATTAATAGGCCTAATTCTCTCTGTAACTTTCTGGAGAATTATTTGAGTGTCAGCTGTACGAAAGTCAAACGCGTTCTCGGTGTTTTCGCGATTCCGAGAGTTTCCGAAAACGAAAATATAATCCGTTTGAAGTTTCGGAAAGCTAACACATAGATCTATAACATACTTTAATCATAGAGTTTAATTCATGCTGAGATGGTACAGTATTAATTATTAGTAGGAGTTACTATTCAGCATATGCATTTTGTGCACCCTTGTGTTTAATATAATATTCTATTTGATTTTGATCCATGTTAATGTATATACATTATGTAATTAAATAGAGAATGCAAGCATGAGTAAATGTTTAAATAAATGATGTATGAGGTGTAAGTATCCTATCTAATGTAAGCATGTATAAGTATGGCTTGTAATGAATATGTAGGTTCCGCAGTATGTAATGTATGGTACATATAGTAGTGCAAGAGAATAAATAAATGATGAATGAATAAAAGCATGAATGTTATATAATAATAGATGTAATGTATGCAATATACAAGTTAATGAGATGTAATGTTCTATGTTAACACAAATCCTATATTACCTCATGTACCCCCTTACACTATGTTGACACTATCACACTTGACACATTGATCACTTACACTTTGACACTCTTTGATATGTATACACTATGTATGCCCATTTAACCCTCACTTGCCCCTTTGGTATGTTCACATACACACACATAGCCTCTTAAATAAGTATTTATGAATATAGTTAACTTAGCTATGTATGTATATTATATATATGTTAGCATATTGTGTTGTAATATATAAGTTTATATAACCATTTGAAATGCCATGATTATAGACCTAATGTTGAATACTAATATATGCATGTGTATATATGTGTAGACATATATATCTTAAAGTAATAGATTACCTAGTGTATATCCAATGTGAATTCTTGCCTATTTGAGTATTGAATAATTGCATGCTATATAGAGCTGGGTGTATGTTGGCTTGTATAGCCTTATATTGATGTGTGCTTGCTAGGATAGTCTTGGTTAGGCCTAGTAAGACTTACTGGGTTAGAAAATGACCTAGTTTGACCTAGTTTGACTAGTGCAGTTGACCAGAGTTGACCAAGGATTGACTTTGGCCTAGTTTGACCTAGATTCATATAGAATACATTATAGTGCTTTATATTACCCTTCTGGACATGTTGTGACTTGTGCTGTTCTAATTAGGAGCCAGACACCTCTCCTCGGACATTATCTTTACCTTGGACATTCAGATATCGAGGTGAGTACATTCTCTGATCATTTCATATCCTGCTTAGAATTATTTCCTGCAGTAGATTACTTTACTTGTACTATCACGTTGGTCACACGGATTGGTACTATATGGATCTCTACATGCGATGTTATCCCCCTCGGGAGCATCGGGTATATTGTGCTTGTGCGTTTCACTTACATCGTGTACTCCTGTGCTTTCATTTACATGTGCACTTCGGTGAACTTTATACTCTCAGGTTCACGGAGCCCCCATATATACTATCACGTGCACCCTATATGGCCCCCATGTGATATCTTGTACAATGACATAACCTGTTTAGATCCTTGTGTATTGATTGGGGGTACGGGGGAGTAGAATTGGACATATGAATAATACCCAAGTAGTATCTTATCAGAATCACTTCCGTAGTGTCTTATCAGAATCTCCCAGCCCATTTACATGTTCATATTGTACTCTGACTCACTAGTCACATGCTAGCTCTTTATGTATAGTAGATATTTCTATTACAGCTCTCTCTCTGTTTACATACTGCATTCTTCAGTACCTGTATCTTACTTTACTGTATGTCTATATTTTCTAACCTGCTATGATCTGTTGAGATGTACTGTACTCGCTCCAGTCATGACTGGACCCGTTGATAAATTTTACAGATATCTTGGAGGTTGCCTGCTAGCCTAGAGGAGACACATTAGAGGTTGTTTAGGTAGTTATTTCATTTTGTCTGGAGTTGTATTTACTTTGTGGATTACTGTATCTTTATTTGAGTTTTGAGATGTACTTCTGGGTTCATGTATCTTAGACACTTAGACTTCTATCTCCTGTATTTATTTTGGATTTCATGTTTTTTCTATCCTTATCATGCTCTACCTTAGATGTGATTGAATTTGTATCTGCTATGTCACCCCCATTCGGGGAGTATAAACTGCTTAGCTTTATATTGTTAGATGTTGTGACCTAGGACAACGTTCTACCGCCGACACTGCGGCGTAGGCTGGGTATCGTTACGTTCTCGTGCCCTAACTCTAGGGTGCGGGTCGTGACACGTTTTTAGTGGTGGCCCATGCAGGTCGAGACTAAAGTGTAGTGGTATTCGAACTTGAGTACCACTACAGCCTGCACTAGGAATATGATATATTTTTGAAGATACTCAATCACAGATAGGAACCCTTGAGAGATTCCTGGGACGACCCTGGAGAATCTTATTTAACTTCTATTTGAAAACTCTTTGTCCCTTGATTTGTTTTATCTTTATTTTCTGTTGTTGAATTTGATTTTAATGGATTATTGTTGAATTTGAGTTTGTATTTATTGATTTTGATGAAGATTGTTGAAATTTGAAACTTGATGTTAGCTATAGCATCCGAGTTTGTAGTTATATGATTTGAAGGATTTTGTTCATTTCTGAATTTTGATGTTCGTTGATAAATTTGATTTTTTTGGTCTTCATTGTTGATTTAATTTAATTTTTGGCAAGATGAAATTATATGGGCTAGGTTATCTAAGTTATGGAAATCTTGTCTTCTATAGTCACATTAGCCAGCATGGTGAGGACATATAGTCTGATTTTGGATATATTTCTCGGGTGTGGAAATTTAAGGTTTTCGCAGCCAAGCTAGTGGCATCGCAAAAATGTTAAATACCATGATTCTAGAGGTATGTGCATAAGTCAAGGACTCTGTGATTATCGTAGCCTTGCTCAGTAGTATGACGAGGATTTAGAGTACCTGTATCTTACTTTACTGCATGTCTATATTTTCTAACCTGCTATGATCTGTTGAGATGTACTGTACTCGCTCCAGTCCTGACTGGACCCGTTGATAAATTTTACAGATATCTTGGAGGTTGCCTGCTAGCCTAGAGGAGACACATTAGAGGTTGTTTAGGTAGTTATTTCATTTTGTCTGGAGTTATATTTACTTTGTGGATTACTGTATCTTTATTTGAGTTTTGAGATGTACTTCTGGGTTCATGTATCTTAGACACTTAGACTTCTATCTCCTGTATTTATTTTGGATTTCATGTTTTATCTATCCTTATCATGCTCTACCTTAGATGTGATTGAATTTGTATCTACTATGTCACCCCCATTCGGGGAATATAAACTGCTTAGCTTTATATTGTTAGATGTTGTGACCTAGGACAGCGTTCTACCGCCGACACTACGGCGTAGGTCAGGCGTCGTTACGTTCTCGTGCCCTAACTCTAGGGTGCGGATCGTGACATCAGGGAGACTTCTATACCACTCATAAGCCGTTCCCTTGAGACATCCGACAAACACCCGAGTAAGGAGGGCATCGCTTGGTTGTAGCTGGTCAGTCATCACATCAAAATGATTGATAAACTGACTCGGAAAAGTGGTTCCATCAAAGAATGAGATAGTAGAAGGCTTGTATTTAGGAGGATATGATACTTGCTTTCATTCTATTGGATAAGGTTGCTTGATACCTAACCTTTGTAAACCATCTTTCTGTTTAAATGCCTCAAATTGGGTTCGAAGATTCCTCAATTCTTCAGTAACGACTCCAAAAGATTATGGAGTTGTAGCTTGTAGAGAATAGTTAGGAGGAGGGACAGCATTATAAGCACTACCCCCAGCTCCCAAATGGCTAGGAATGGATTGAGCTTGCCCAGGGATATTGGATTGTACTGCTGGAGGAACTTGCACTGGACCTACACCAGTGTCAATTGGTATGGCATCAGGTACAGTCTGTCGATTTTGCAGCTGGATTGACATAAGTTTATACATTGATTTCATAGTATCAGCCATAGATTTCATTTGTTATTCCAAAGAAGCAATTCTTTGGTCTTGAGGAGTCATCGAAGAAGAAGGTTCATTGTTTAATTCAGTATTCCCATCCACCATATAAGTTGTGACCATACGAGGGATTGTTGATGATACTGTTTGTTCTGAATCATTGCTTTGTGTATCAAAATCAGTTGTAGGAGAACTACCCCCAGTAGAAAGAGGTGGAAAGTTGGATTCTCCAAGGAATTCAGAATAATCTTCAGAAACCGAAGTTCTTTGATTAGAAGCCAAGACTCTTGCTCTGGTACCTCTGTATACCCCATCTGGACTATCAGTTCTACCCCCAGTATCCCGAGAGGTCATGTTGATAGAAGCGAAAAGAGATTCATCCTCATCAGGCATAGGTTCACACTGAATCCGATTGAAGACAGATTGTCGTTTAGTTTGACATCTGTATTGAATTATGACCCTTGGCTGGAAGTCACATTCATGATCAGCATGGTCATGATCCATTGACACAGAATTATTCCTCCTTTTTTGTTGAAGATGTTCTCGTAAATCTGTATGTGAAGATTGAGGTATATCTGAGAACAATCTTTGTGCATTTTTAGGAATGTATTTCCTGTTCTTGGGTCTTGACGGCTCTTGATTATACAAGGAGTGAATAATCTGAGTCACATAATTTCTGGCATACTCTGCATCCGGATCTCTTATTTTTATTTCCGATTGGTGTGGTTTCTTAACACCAGAAGTACTTCCCAAACGGAATTGATTAAGTTTCATTCTTAGATCTGTTGGAGGTAAAACATTGGTTTTTGACACTTGAAGTTTTCCTTCCATCGATCTGGATATTTGCAGAGAAGGAAGAGTTGAACCATCCCCTTGATTAGGAGTTGGTAACAAACCTTTTTGCAGAGACAAATTATGTGACAAATTTGAAGAAGTCGTAGAAGAAGACATTAAGAAATGTTTCTTTTTAGACTTGTTCAAATTTTGAGACATAGAATGTCCAGAAGGAAGAGTAGTCAAAAGACTATTTCCTTTTCTTTGACTAACAAAATTGTCAGCCAAAGTTGTTCCTGAAGTAAACACCACAGGAGCAGAAGAAACAACTAAAGAGTTGTTCCTTTTCGAAGGGACTTTGTGAGCCATTTGTGGAGAAGTCATAGCAAGACTACCCCCAGTTCTAGCAGAACTTGGCAAGGAAGAAGAAATAGCTAAAGAGCTATTCTTCTTAGAATATACTGATGACAATTTGGCTAAGAAACCAGTGCTGTCAACATATGAAGTCTTGGCTAAAGAGCCAGATTTTGGTACACATACTGAGTCAGGAAGAGCTGACTTGGTGGATGATGCGTACAGAATACACGCTGAGACAGGCTTGGTTAAAGAACTAGTACTGTTAGTGTAATTTTTGGGTTTGGAAATGCACGCTGGAACAGGCTTGGCTAAAGAGCCAGTGCTGTCAGCGTGACTTCTGGACTACGTGACTACGGAAACAGATTTGGCTAAGGAGCCATCACTGTTAGCGTGTCTTTTGGATGCTGTCGTTTTCGAGCACACAGGAGTATGCGTGCCTGCAGTGGAGTTCTTGCCAGAGTTAGTAATGGACACTGTGGCAGAAACTTCACCATCTTTGGCTGCCAACAGATTCTTAGGGACGTAGACAGATCGTCCCTTTGATTTAGCGGTGGTGATGGAGGCTGAAGTGTGCTTGCCACCCTTAGCCTGCTGTATTTCTTCATAGGCGAGTTGATTGAACTGAATCGATATCACCTTCTTCGTCGATCCGACCGACGAAGCATCGCATTGAGTTGTTGCCATCTCAGAAGAGGAGATGGGTTTCCCCAGTAGAGTCGCCAATTTGTTTTTCATAAATAAATTCACTTTATTTATTGTGTTTCTGGGAAAATACAACTTTAGGAATCCGATCTGGAAGACGATTGCTTTATCCCTTGGACGATGCGAAGAAGAAAAGCTCTCAAGAATTCGACAGCAATTTAGATATTCTGTATATCTGTACAATGAATGAGAAGAGAACTTTATTTATAGAGTCAAAAATAACTAAAAAAGATAACTGTTTTCATAACCTATGTATAGTTGATAATCACGCAGGACTCAAACGTACGCAAGGTTGATGAGCAGTTACTGGACGTGGCACATAACTGTTGGACACATGGCAATCATGCATGAGTCGTGTGCAAGTTGCTGGGGCACGCATATGAGAGATCTGTGGCATGTCTGCCACGTACTCCAATCTGATAACTTGAGATGAAATCCACGCATACTTGGGGCAGAAGGCTTCAGAATACACGCCAACTTGAGACAGAAAGCTCAAAATTCACGCAAGCTTGAGGCAGACGGCTCAAAATACACGCAGACTTGAGGTAGAACGCTCAAAATTCACGCAAGCTTGAGGCAGACGGCTCAAAATACACGCAGACTTGAGGCAGACGGCTCAAAGTACACGCAGACTTGAGACAGAAGGCTCAAAATACACGCAAGCTTGAGGAAGGAACATAGAAGTTCAAAATACACGCAGACTTGAGTCAGAACGGCCAGCTGTCTTGATTCGATGTGCCTCGACTGGCACAAAATCTCTGACATTGATTGCCTTGTCAGTCACATTAAATGACAATAAGGTCTTTTTGGTACGCCAACTTGATGAAGACTGAATCTTGTTGAGGAAGATTTCGAAAGTCACGCAATAGTCGGCTGAGATCTCTCAAGTCCCGTGCATACGTGGCATTCGAGGAGATATTTTTTGACTGTCGTGCTGTCAGTCATAATGACACTCTGACAAATGATGAGCTGTCTCTGTGTACCATTTAAACTCTGTGTATATTTGAGGAAATGGTCTGATAGAACTCAGCGTGTATTTTAGACATTGTTCTGATAGGCTGTATTAACTCAGCGTGACTTCATTTTAGAGGCCTATAATATTGTCGTCCTATTTAGTACTCACATCTATTATACATTTCCTGCTAATTTTACCCTGTATTTCACATATCTTTTTCTTGTATTTCATTACACTGTCTCTTATAGAATTTGTCAATTCATATGGAACTGCTGTTAGTGTTTGTACTTGCTTATTTTCCTGACAGGATACCGTTGACATATTACAGATGATTCTGAGGCAGATTGCCTGACCTATTATGGGGTCGAGTCTGATGGAGTAGACCCAGACTGTGGCTTATTAGTAGAGCCACTAGACTTTGCTCACCCTGAGTAGTATAGCTAGTTATTTTTGTCTGGCCTGCGAGCCAGCTAGCACTTTTAGTTTGTAGTAGTTATATATATTTTCTGTGACTCCGGGTCATTTATGTATAGCTCTGGACTTGTGTGGATCTTGGACTTATTTCCTGTTCTCATCATTCGTATTTTTCCTTTCCATACTATCTACCTTAGTTTTACATTTGTGATTGAGACTGTATTGCTATGTCACCTCCATTCGGAGTGTAAATACTGTACATGTATATTTATCTGTTTAGTTGTAGTATTTATAGATGACCTAGACAGCGTTCTACCGCCGATGCTGTGGCGTAGGCTGGACGTAACCACGTACTCGTGCCCCTAATCAGGGTGTGGGTCATGACAGTTAGTACCAAAGACATTGAATATGTATGGTGGTTAGTGTGGATGTATGAGAGAAGGAAATGTACAGCAGTGTGATGCTGCTAGGGATAGCAGCAATAAAAATCCATTAGGAAAATATGGGTAGGGCAATGTCTAGTCTATGCAAGTGTATGTAGAATCTGTGAATGTATTAGAGTTAGGGGGTGTCAAGTCAGGTATCCAAGGGTATTATAGATGTAGACTAGATATGGATGTGTATCTTAGAGGTAAGTAGTAACATGATATATGTGGCATATAGATAAGTAGGATATGTGGCCAGTGTCTAGAATTAGTTGTAGGTTACTATCAAGTAATAAATATGGGTATTCTAGAATGTTTATCTGTTATAAAACCCAATTTGTCCTAGAAATAAACCTAGAGACTAGTAGGTAGCTTATCATGTATTACAATTATTTTACTGATACTATAAATTCATAAATATGTTACTTGGACCTCGATACGGATTCTGATCCATATGCACAACTCAGGACCCCAGGCAAGTATACCTTTCCAAACATATGCAGTATTTATATTGTTTTCTTTCTATTATTTTCCTTTCATATTGTCACATGATTTCCATATTGAGATTGGTGTCCTTGATTGTCTTACTTGTTCTAGATTACGTGCATGTATATGATATAGCTTGTCTATTAATCTTCTTCATGTTATTGTGTCTTATGATAGAGTTGCCAGTTCTATACCTTATTCTTGACTTGACTATTCTTAACTGGGAGTATCTTGTATTGTACTACAGTTGAGACATACTATAGTAAGTATCTTACATTGTACTACGACCTATAGCCGATTTTTCTACCTTGATATTGATTGATTGACTTGACTTACGACACTATAAGTTAGGAGTATCTTGCATTGTACTACGGTTTATAAGTGTATTCTTGATCTTGTATTCCTTTAGGAGAGAAAATCGATACTATAATTGGCTAATCTTGACTGGAGTATCTTGCATTGTGCTACAGTCGAAACCTACTATAGATTGGGAGTATCTTGTATTGTACTACAAGCTATGGGGGTTAATCGATTGATTGATAGCCAAGTCTAGTATTACATTTCCATATTTTAGAGATCTTTCTGGCACCGTTCTTATCCTCCATACATGTTATTTACTGTTATATTAGTAGGCATGTTTTATGTATCTTGCTAGTCCTCTGAGGACCTGATGATCTCTTCAGGTTTAGTTGAGTATTGAGCCAGGTGCATACGAGCAGGTTTGAGCCAGCATTGGATCATAGTACCGCTGCAGCTGAGGGTACCTTTGATATTTAGCAGATTGGACTCAGTCATTTTGTTTCCATGTTTCTATTTTATTTTCGTCTATTGGTAGTGGATTTGTGTCCACCGGACGTAACTGGAAATTCTTGATAAACTTGATACCCCATTTTATATTAACATTCATTATTCAGTTTCATTTGAGTTAGTTGATTATATCATATTTCGTGGATGAGATCTAGACTGCCTTAATAGTTCTATAGACTCTGTGACTTGACTATATATTAGACAATGTTCTACCGCCGACACTGCGGCGTAGGCTGGTCTTGGACACGGACTCGTATCCGGAAAGTGGGTGCGGGTCGTGACACCATGGCTAGCAGTCTAGAGTTGCATGAGTCCATAACAGCCGTCAGTCTCGAAAGATGATCGCCCTTGGCCAGCTGCGTCCCCTGCACCGCCTGAACGACATTATCTGTCCGATCGCTCGTATCCCTCATGGTGCGCTCGAGCATATCTAATCGTACGGTAAGTGCCACATCGTCCGTCTACGACTGAGACTGGGGCTGCTTTGCAATCCTCTATAACATCTCATCACGTAGCTCAGGAACCTGGCGACGCATGCTCTCCTCGACTCGGGATGACTTCTGTGAGGGATGTAGGGAATGCACACTGCCAGAGGGGGTCCTGGATGACTGTGTCGCCATAAAGGCGCCATAGGATTCCGTACCATAGTACGTACCCCTCTGAAGATCACTAACGAAGGTCATCAAGTGTTCGTCTTCCCACTAAGACCGAAAGGGCAACGAGGAAGTACCAGCCCCAACCTCTGCAGGTGCAGTAGCACTCGCATGCTCACGTAGCCTAACAAACTCATCCTAGACAGGTACGCATCTCGATAAATATGATATTTGCTATCCAATGTCTAAGTTGTAGTTTCTAATGATTAAGGTACTTAGTAATAACTATATGGATATCTTTTGCATATTTTCTAATTTATATTAAAGTTAATGAAACATAAAGTAATACTTAAATTGCTCTGTATGGCCCTATCATCGATGAGCATTCCGTCCTTTCGATGGATGGCCAGGAAGACGGTCACCATGTTCGCGTCCTCACCCCTCTGTATCTTCTAAAATAATTTATTTGTTATTAAAATTAAATATTTTATTCTTACTTTCATTAAAATAATATATATTCAATAAAATACATACCCGACGACGAAAATGTTCTGTCATGCGAATCGGACCACCACACCACTTTCCTGCCCTCGTCCTAGCCGCCTTCGCCTTCTTCGACCGTTCCTTATACCTAGGATCATCGAATCTAGCCATCATTGCAGTCCACTGCTCGGGCGTGATCCAACCTTGGATCGGTCTTCCGGAGCGCTCTCGAGCCTTCTAGTCGTCGATGGCATCACATATCAACTTGGCGGCAACGGCAAAAAATTACTTCTCGATCATCTAACCCAATTTGGTAGATAAAAATATATTTTCTACAAGAATTAAAATAGTTAGTTATATAATATGCGTAAAAGATGATTCATACTAAAAGCATTATACTTTAGTTACCTTGAAGTGAGCAGACCAGAATGCCTTCCTCCCGTCCGAGGCATTCGAGTAGTTGATCCAAGGGCCACCGTAGTTGGACCTCAGAAATAGTCCAGTGCCCTCTGAACCGACGGGGAACGATATATGTACAACAATAACTATATTCATGAATATATAGATATATGTATAAATTAATGGTAACTAATTAACTTACTTTATAGGCCCGTCGAACCAAATCTCCATCATTGTCTTGTCCCGAGGGGCGCATGGGGGATCGCTCTGATACGGAGACGGAGTAGGTTCGACTTCCACCATCTGCTCCTCCGTATCCATAGGGTCGTCAACAGGAGGAATGCTGGACGGGGTAGTAGTCTTAGGCCTGAAGTAGGTTCGACTTCCTACTGTCACGACCCGTACCCTAGAGTAAGGGCACGAGACGTGGGTACGTCCAGCCTACGTGCAGTGTCGGCGGTAGAACGTTGTCCTAGGTCTCATGCATCTAACAGTATAAGGCTAAGAGTTTATACTCCCCGAATGGGGGTAACATAGCAGAATGTAAACTAAATCACAACTAAGGAAGAAGAAGTACGATATGATATAGAACTCAAATGAAATACAGACGATTAGAAGAGTCCTAAGTGTCTAAGATAACAACTCAGCAAACATCCAGAAATACAAAGTCTTAACTGCAGAATATGAAAGAATATATACAATCCAGATCTCAAATGACAGAAATAGTAAAAACCTAGAATAGGGAGCCTCAGTCTCTATAGCTAGTGGATCCAGCTGGAAATCCGGATCACAGGTGTCATCTAGAGCTGTCCCATAAAAAGTGTCAACACCAGCCTCATCCTCGTCCTCTGTAAACATATCAACGGTGCCCAACCAGGACGAAGTGAGCATAATACATCTCAATAGATCATAGCAGGTTAGAAATTATAATCATGCAGTAAAGTAAGATACAGAAAACTGAAAGAAACTACAGAATATAAATGAGATAGCTGTAATGGAAATATCTACTATAAATAGAGAACTAACAGTGGCTAGTGAGTCAGAGTACAATATAGACATGTGAATGGCATAGGATAATTTTGATGCTACACTACGGAATGATTCTGATGCTACACTACTTGGATATTATTCACATGCCCACTTCTACTCCCCCGTACCCCCAATCAATACACAAGGATCTAGCCAGGTTATGTTATGATTTATGTAATGGCCTCCGAAGGGTGATACATGATAGTCCCATAAATGGTAATTCTAGGAATGCCCATAAATGGGTGATTTAAGGAAGACTCTGTGATCATGAGAGTACATGTCACAAGTGATTCAATGAACCACATAGTGATACACAATGTAAGTGAAACACACAGAACATGTAGTATCCGATGCTCCTTGAGGGGATAACATCTCAAGAAAGAAACCATATAGTACTAATCCGTGTGACCGACGTGACAGCATAAAGTAAAGTAATTTAAACCATGAGAATAATTCTAACAGGAAACAAAATGACTAGAGAATGTACTCGCCTGTATCCTGAGTATCTGAAGAATATCTACTGTCCGAGGAGTGGTGTCTATCTCCTATAGAACAATACAAGTCACAACATGTCTAAAATGATAATAAGATGCAATTCAATGCATTCTATATGAATCTAGGTCAATCTAAACCAAAGTCAACTCTTGGTCAACTCTGGTCAACCCTAGAAGTCAAACTAGGTCAACTAAGTCAAACCTAAGTCAAACAAGTCTATACTAGTCTAACTAGTCTATTCTAGGTCTAATCAATACTATACAAGTCAACTAGACACTCACTAGGCAAACAGATACACCCATAGGCTATGAGCCCTAGGCTATAGGCTATCTCATGCCTATAAACCAAAACACATTCATATATACACCAATCAATATATGTATATAATATAATATAGTACACTCATTAACATATAGGCTGCATATATATATGTGCATCTCATATATATATATGTAACACCCAGTTTTTCAGAAGAGGATAATTTTGAAATTTTGTAATTATATTATTATTTAATGGTATTTATTTCATGTTATTATTTTTAGTGATTTTAATTATTTTTTTAACTATTTAAATTCATGACTTATGATTTGGTGTCTTGCTAGTGTTCATTTCCAGACTGAGGGGTATTTTAGTCATTTTTGTAATTTTAATAATTATTTGGGATTATTAATTATTATTTAGATTTAATGGAATTTATGGGAATTTTTAGGAATTATTTTGGATTTGTTTGGACTAGGTTGACTTTGACTAGTTTTGACCCTTGTAGACCAACCTAGAAGCTAACCCTAGTTAGTATGGGCTTGGTTAGGATATATGACTCTAGTCTAGCCTAAGCTAATCTTCGTGTGGTCATTAGGCTCTAGTTAACAATAAGAATTAGAAAGTCATAAGTCATGGTTTGTGATTTTAGAACCTTTATTAAATCATTTAGCTCATAGCCTTGTAGTTTGGCCCAAAGCTCAAGACAAATTCCAAAAACCTAAGTCCTAGACTAAGTGGCCAGCCACCATATCATCATTGGGAACAACACCCTATAAATACTCTCCTAGTTTTTAGGGTTACCTCTTTTAGGAAAGCTCAAGTTGAGGAAAGGTTTGTTTCTATTTCTTTTAATCCCTAAAAATCCATTCCTCTTCCTTTTTCATTCAAATCTTCTCCATTAGGTTCTAATACACCCACTCTTGCTGCTATTGAAGTTTCATTTCAGTTTGTGGTGGTTTGATTGGATTGGGACATCAAGGAGAAAAGCTCTAGAGAAGGGGGTTTTTCTTGAAATTTCAAGTATAGGTAACTTCCTCATTCCTTAATAAAATTTCATTTTGTCTTCATCATTAGGAAGCCCTAGGGGTCCCCTAAGTGTATGCATTGGTGTCGTGTCAGGTTTCATGAGTTTCGTGTCCATTTGGACACGTATCAGGGGTGTGGCCTAGGTGTTTGTCGAAATGCCCAAGAGGGAATTTCGATCTCGTTTTCGAAAAGTTTTTAAATAGGAAATTAGGTTTTGATATTGTTTATTGGATTCTGGTAGACTGAGGTGATGATTATGCTGTGTCGGGTCATTTTGGACACGTGAACACGCTGGTTCCACGCGCACCGCACGCGAGAGCAGTGCCCTGCTGCTCGGGGGGCTTTCCTCCTTGCACGTGCCACGTGGTGGGCTGCCACTTGGAATGGAGGTGGGGGCACACACTGACGTGCCACCCATCGAGTTTGACACGGCCTTGTGTCGTGTCGAGGGAGCACAGACACGTGCACTGGTTTTACACTGCACAGTATCAGCCGAGAAATCGACACTGATACACAATGTTTTCTTTTGACACAACACTTGTGGACACGGTGCAGGATGACACACGTGTAGCCCTATGCTAGGCGTACACGTGGCCTGTGTCATGCACTGGACACGCGTGCACACGTGCACGACACAGTGCACTGAGACAGTGCCTGTGTGCACTGTTTCGTGTCCTGTTTCATTTGGACACGTTTGTGTCCTTTTGTTTGGACACAAACACCATATATAGTATGTGTACAATATGTATATCTGTTACCAACCATTAGTTCATTAGTTTAATTTGATTTTGATTGTTAAATCTCAAATTTCCCTATTTTTCCTGAAACCTGTGTATCAGCCTAATTCACTGTTTTCCCCGACTTTGAAATCTGAGTTTTAGCATCATTTTTAACCCATTAATCACTGCTAATTGCATGTAATTTAACCCCTAACATGTATTCCTATGTATTATCTAAATGTGTGAGGAATTTGGGGCCAATTTGGTGGTTGTGTGACTCTAAAACTGAGATTTAAAGTGATGGACTGATTTCTGGGTTTTAATGTTTCGAACTGCTAGTTATCACTATTGTGACACTGAACACAGGTTTAGATTTTGTAAACTAAATTCCTGTAACATGCCACCTTGTTTGACACACACACTCTACAACAGGAACCATTGACACACTAACACTGTAAACTGAAAACTGTTTTTGGTGCACTGTTTTGCTATACCACACACACACACACTTTCATCTACACACAGCCTCATATTCATATCACTTCTCACACACACACTCCACTGCTTTCCCTTTTCTGTTAACACACACAAAACCTGAGTTTGAACCTGAGATTCATAATATAACCTGAGCTTTTGCTTTTAATGATATAACTGAGATTGGGATAGGTTACTTGATAGGTATTTGATGTTCATGAATTTACTCAATGTTAAAACCTGAGTTTAATGAATTTGTTTACACAATATCTGAGATTGCTTTACCTGTCACATGATTCACCCACACATACGCACAAACTGAACTCTAATGTCCACTCACACACACACAAGCAATCACACACAACACCATGGTACTTGAGACACTAAGACACTGTCACTTTGAATGTGTACCTGCTGTACTGATTTCCTCCCCTTTTTATTCCCAGATTTTTATTGCTTTTCCCTTCTTCACTTTTCTCTCTTTTCCTTTCATTTTCATCCTATTTTTTTCCCTTCCCTTTCATTCCTGTTATTGGTAGGGATACCCTGTGGCATGAATATATACCTGCTATATTGATACCTATATTGTCTCATATAGGGGTTTATATTTAGCCTTAGTAATATCTATTGTAATGTTATTTGCTATGATATTTGGTAGGACTGTGAGTGTGAGATAGGTTGTTGTGTTAGTAGTGGATAGTGTGTTAGCCATAGTGTTAAGGTTAGACTTGAGGTTGTCTTGTGGTATAGGTGTAGACTATAGGCTTTTCATGAGTCTTAGTTTAGCCTATAGTTTGGTTATAGTTTTGGTTGGTATAGTGTTAGCTTGTATAGGTTAGATAGTCTAATGTAATTCCTATTAGGCTTGTGTTATGGTTTGGTCAGTTGACCTAGATTGACTGGTTAAGCCTAAATTTGACCAACTCAGACCTAGTTTGGCTAGTTTAACCTCGCTTGACCTAGTTTGACTTATTTAGACTAGAACTGACCTAGTTTGACTTCCAGAGTTGACTAAGAGTTGACTTTGGCCTAGACTGACCTAGTTTCACGTAGAATGCATAGTAGAGCTTTATTTTATCATTTTAGACTTGTTATGACTTGTATTGTTCTATAGGAGACAGACACCCCTCCTCGGACAGTATATTCTCTTCAGACACTCAGGCTATCAGGCGAGTACATTCTCTGACCATTTCATACTTGTCTGGATTTACATTCTTGTTCTAGATTACTGTACTTGATGCTGACACGATTGTTATCACGGATTCGTACTATATGGATCTCCTTTTGGGATGTTATCCCCTTGTATTCACTAGATACATATTGTGATGTGCGTTTCACTTCCATATTGTATTTATTGAATACCCATATCCTGTATACTCATTGTGCATATTGTACTCTCATTATCACATGAGCCCCAGGGATAGACCATTGTACACTATTGTATAACATTGTACATCCATTGTATAACATTGTACACTATTGTATAAGATAACGTAACTGGAGTAGATCCTTGTGTATTGATTGAGGAGGGGGAGTAGAATTGGTTATGTACTCAAATCCTATTCTACAATATTGTATAACTATTGTATATGTCTATTGTACACCCACGTACAATGGAGTTACCATTGCATTTTCCTAGCCCGTTTACATAACCAGATTGTGCTCTAAAATCACATGTTCCTTACAGTTCTTACTTATCATATTTAGATATTTTCTGTTATCAAATCTCTACTGTTTTTCATATATCTTCTTCTTTCAGCGTTTCATGTACTTTACTCTATTGCATGCTTTATATTTCCTAACTCGATATGAACTGCATGAGATGTTTTGTGCTCGCTCCCGTCCTGACTGTACCTGTTGAAAATATTACAGAGGATGAGGAGGAGGCCTGCATAGACACCTACTATGGGACAGCTGTAGATGACATGTGTGACCCAGATTTCCTGCCTGATCCACTAGCCTAGAGACTGAGGCTCCCTAGTCTAGGTTTTACTATTTCTGTCTTCTGAGATCTGATTGTATATATTCTTTCATTTTCAGTATTAGAGACTTGTTTTGAGTTGGATGTTCTATTTGGTATGGCAGTAGACACTTAGACTCTTTCTCTCTGATTGTATCCTGTGGATCTTCTTATTCCAGTATCTATCTATCTTTTATTTTCATCATTCTGCCTTAGATGTGATTGAGACTGTATATTGTTATGTCACCTCCATTCAGAGTGTATATACTGTACAGGTACCTTTATATTGTTAGATGATTGACCTAGGATAGCGTTCTACCGCCGACACTACGGCGTAGGCTGGGCGTTGTTACGTTCTCGTACCCTCACAGTGGGTGCGGGTCGTGACAATATATATATATATATATATATATATATATATATATATTATATATATATATATATATATATATATTATATATATATTATATATATATATATATATATATATATACATAGAAGATAGTGAAAAAAATATATATAGAAGATAGGAATGGGCACATGTATTTGTTTGTACATGTGAGCAAAGTGTCATGAGAGTGTGTATGTGTGAGTGTCACATAGAGTACAAGAGAGCATGTGTGTGTATGAGTGACAAGAGAGTGTGCCTAGAGTGTCAATGGAAAGAAATCAGTATAGTGATACATTGATACCTGTGTGTGTATTCATTAAGAGGAAAGTGTGAAATCCTGGAATAGGAAAAATAGTGAATGGTAGTTGTGTACAGTGTCATGGTTCAGAATTTAACATGACAGATCATTTAATGGACTAAAATCTCAGGTTTCAAGAACCCATGACAGTTCTAATATGAATCTAGTTTCAAAGAAAATCAGTTTAACATTCAAAGAATCTATTCTCAGTTATTCGGATCAATTCGACAGTTAACTAGTAATCCAATCCATCTTCAACAATGAAACAAAACAATACAAGTATGAGAACTAACATTAGTTTAATCATTCAAGTTCAGTTAAGGAGAGGAAATCAATTCTGGTATTTGGAATGAAATTAATATCAGTTGTAATGGGAATTCAAACTCAGGTTATTAAGGAAATGATTTATTCAATTTCAATGAACTTAACAATGAATCTAAGTTACAAAATTTAGTTTAAAAGGAATGAATCTAATCAGTTAGGGAAAATGAATCAATACTCAGATATTTAAGAAAGGGAACCAATTCTCAGTTAAATAAGGGACTAGTTGACAGTTAACAATAGAATCCCAATTTCAGTTAACAGCCCATACTATCAACAGTCCAATTTTAATATCAAAATCCCATACAAAGTGCAAGAAGACTATCTAGCTTGAAAACCCAACCTGTCAGTAGCCATTACAGGTGTATGTGAATCCTAACATGTAAATCTAAACACCATAAATCATTTTTAGGAACTCAAACTCGGTTTTCAGAACTAAAATCAAGTATCAGTCAAAACAGTCCAATCCCATGGTTCGAATCCCATTTCTAAGTGCAAAACCCAAATCCAATACGTAAAATCAAACTAAAGTAGTTAGTACATATGTAGGTGAAATAATCTAGTGATTTAAACATCAAGAAATTAGTAGAAAATGGAATTAATTATCAGAAATTTCAAAAACAACATATGCGTATCAGTAAGAATTGGAAAACTCAAATCGAATACTAAAAACATGTAAATATGTTAAATTAAAGGTTGGTAAATCATGTACCATATAGGCACGTGTCACACAATCAAAATGGTATCCAAAATTAGGACACAAACGTGTCCAAGCACTCGCACAGACCAGAGCACACTAAACTATTCAGTGGCTGAGCTCCCCGTGTCCAGTGCGTGTTAGTTTTCTCACCCGATACGGTCCAAGGGACACGAGACATAGGGAGTGTCGTGTCAAACACTGCCCCAAGCTCCAGGCCAAAGGACACGCGTCCACGTGCCTTGGATAGCTCGCACGAGTCTGCTGGTAGCAGGGCAGCGCGTCTCGCACGCGCGCGGCCGTGTCCAAGGGTCCCAAGCGACACCAAATCGGTATGAGACATGCACAGTCGTACAAAATCACACAAGCCACATGCAACCCTAATTTCCTATTCAGTTACATTTCGATAACTCGATCGAAATGCCCACTGTGGCATTTCGTCGAACACTTGCAGTTACCTACTGATACGTGTTCGATACGGACACGTACAGGACACAAGAGGGTGCAAAACCTAGCCCTACAGTACAAGGACACCTAGGGCTTGGTGTTCATACAAAGAAACTAAAATTTCATGGGAGGAATGAAGATTTACCTAGGTGTGTTCCTTAACAAATAAACCCTTCAAATATGAGCTCTCCACTAGCTAGCCAAAGTCCCCAAATTGTGTCAAACCTGAGATTTGACTCCACCAACAGTAGGGAAACATCATTTAGAATACCATGGAAGAAATCTCAATGAAAATGGATCACTATTGAATAAACTATGAAGAAATTTTACATGAAAACAAACCTTGTTCTTAGAAATGATGGAATGGATGAAAAGAGGCACAAAAATGAAGAGAGGGGCTTTATAGCAAGGGGGATTCCTTAGGCTGGCCACTAGTTAGGGTTAGGGTTTTTGGGTGCATCTAAGGGCTATTAATTTATCAAGCCTATTAAATGGCCTAGAATCTAGGTATAGCACCCAGTTTCCCAAATAAGGGTAATTTTAAAATTTTGTGTTTATAATTATTTTAATAATGATATTTAATTCATGATATGATTTTTGGTGATTTTAAATTATTTTAAAATTATTTAAATCAATGATATGTGGTTTTGACATTTTGCTAGTGAAACCCTAGAGACTGTCTGACCTAGAGCCTAACCATGTGATTATGATATTTTAATGTCATTTTTGGCCTAAGGATATTTTTGCATTTGATCTCTTTGAATTATTTTGATATTATTTTATTATTTATGATATTGTTTTGGGGTTATTTGAGTCGGGTTCGAATTTTAACTCAATCCGACTTGTAACGGGGACCCGGGGGTAGTTTAACTCTAGTGGGACCCACACACTAGTTAGGCATGGCCCACATGATATTAATTTTAGTCCACATGATAGAAATACTTTAGTTAGAGGTTAGACTAATTATTATGGATAAGGTTAGTGTGATTAGAGACTTTAGAATGACTAATTTAGCCCCAACCAATTAG
Organism: Iris pallida; assembly: GCA_029216955.1. Lineage (NCBI taxonomy): Eukaryota > Viridiplantae > Streptophyta > Magnoliopsida > Asparagales > Iridaceae > Iris > Iris pallida. The sequence goes on along the minus strand of JANAVB010042419.1, from coordinate 15,273,047 downwards.
TTTTTTCCTAATACTCATAGAATAGGTTAGTGGGGGCATTTTGGACCTTACCATAATAGGAAAAATAGCCCCATATGGCCAGCCACTTTGGAAGAGGATAGGCTCAAGTTTACTTCATTATTCTCATCCACACTCTCTCTCTTGTTCTTCCCCAAATTCCTAGAGAACAATTTCTAGCAATTTCTCCACCAAATCCTTCCATTTTGCCACCAAATCTTCTTCTTTCCTTCTCCATTCTAGCCAAGGAGGAAGCTACCCAAGTTTGGGAGGATTCGGAGCTCGTTCGTGTCCTTTTGGAATCTCTACGTGTCGGTGTCGCTCCGGAAAGGCTTTTCTTCGATTCGATCTACCGGGAGGTATAAATTCCTTATCCTTTTCATTTTCTCATAAATATAGGTCTATTTTGAACCCATAGGAATGACCCCCATGGTTGTATCTCCATTTGTGTCCATTTGGAGGTCATAGGAGTGTCCTTTGTGTTGTGGTTGTGTCCATGTGGGAAAATCCCAAATTTGGACACACTATGTGTTGTTGTTATGTATGAATAAATTATTACATGTTTAATCTCATATTTTTGTATTGGAGATGTGTTCTATAGTGTCTCATATATATATTAGTGTAGAGAGTGAGTTCTTGATATATTATGTTATATACTTGTGTTCTTTTGGCTCAAACTATCTAAATCCGTCATGATTTTTATCCACGTTTTTAATTTCAGCCCTAACTTAGAAATGTCATAACTTCTAGCTCAAAGCTCGGTATAATCTCCTGTTTTTTTTAAAAGAAGCGTAATGAAGTTATCTTTCCAAAAACATGTATTAATAGGTCTAATTATTTTTGTAACTTTCTAGAGAATTATTTGAGTGTCAGCTGTACGAAAGACAAATGCGTTCTCGGTGTTTTCACGATTCCGGGAGTTTCCGAAAACGAAAACACGATCCGTTTGAAGTTTCAGAAAGCTAACACATAGATCTATAACATACTTTAATCCTAGATTTTAATTCATGCTAAGATGGCACAATAATGATTATTAGTAGGAGTTACTATTCGGCATATGCATTTTGTGCACCCTTGTGTGTAATATAATGTTCTATTTGATTTTAATCCATGTTAATGTATATACATTATGTAATTAAATAGAGAATGCAAGCATGAGTAAATGTTTAAATAAATGATGTATGAGGTATAAGTATCCTATCTAATGTAAGTATGTATAAGTATGGCTTGTAATGAATATGTAGGTTCCATAGTATGTAATGTATGGTGCATATAGTAATACAAGAGAATAAATGAATGATGAATGAATGAAAGCATGAATGTAATGTAATAATAGATGTAATGTATGCAATATACAAGTTAATGAGATGTAATGTTCTATGTTAACACAAATCCTATATTACCTCATGTACCCCCTTACACTATGTTGACACTATCACACTTGACACTTTGTTCACTTACACTTTGACACTCTTTGATATGTATACACTATGTATGCCCATTTAAACCCCACTTGCTCCTTTGCCATGTTCACATACACACACATAGCCTCTTAAATAAGTATTTATGAATACAGTAACTTAGCTATGTATGTATATTATATCTATGTTAGCATATTATGTTGTAATATATAAGTTTATATAACCATTTGAAATGACATGATTATAGACCTAATATTAAATACCAATATATGTATGTGTATATATGTGTAGACATATATAGCTTAAAGTAATAGATTACCTAGTGTATATCCAATGTGAATTCTTGCCTATTTGAGTATTAAATAATTGCATGCTATATAGAGTTGGGTGTATGTTGGCTTGTATAGCCTTGTATTGATGTGTGCTTGCTAGGATAGTCTTGGTTAGGCCTAGTAAGACTTGCTGGGTTAGGACATGACCTAGTTTGACTAGTGCAGTTGACCAGAGTTGACCAAGGGTTGACTTTGGCCTAGTTTGACCTAGATTCATGTATAATGCATTGTAGTGCTTTATATTACCCTTCTGGACATGTTGTGACTTGTGCTATTCTAATTAGGAGCCAGACACCTCTCCTCGGACAGTATCTTTACCTTGGACATTCAGATATCAGGCGAGTACATTCTCTGATCATTTCATATCATGCTTAGAATTATTTTCTGCAGTAGATTACTTTATTTGTACTATCACGATGGTCACACGGATTGGTACTATATGGATCCTTTCTTGAGATGTTATCCTTATGGAGCATCGGGTACTACATGTTCTGTGCGTTTCACTTACATGGCGTATCACTATGCTTCATTGGTTCTTTGATCACTTGCGACATATACTCTTATGATCGTAGAGTCTTCCTGGAATCTTACACTGTTGGGTTACCCCCAGAATCTCCAATTATGGGACTTACACTGTTGGGTTACCCCCAGAATCCCTATTTATGGGACTTATACTGTTGGGTTACCCCCAGAATCCCCATTTATGGGACTTAAACTGTTGGTTTACCCCCAAAATCCCCATTTATGGGACTACTATGTACCACCCTTCGGGGGCTACCATCATTCGGGGGCTTACCACCCTTCGGGGGCTTACTACCCTTCGGGGGCTGTTACATAGCATCATATAACATAACCTGGCTGGATCCTTGTGTATTGATTGGGGGTACGGGGGAGTATTACATGTTCATATTGTACTCTGACTCACTAGTCATTGTTAGTTCTCTATTTATAGTAGATATTTCTATTACAGCCCTCTCTCTGTTTACATACAATATTTCTTTCAGTACCTGTATCTTACTTTACTGCATTATTATATTTTCTAACCTGCTATAAACTGTTGAGATATAATGTGCTCGCTCCTGTCCTGACTGGACATGTTGATAAATTTTACAGATAGCCTGGAGGTTGCCTGCTAGCCTAGAGGAGACAGTAGAGGTTGCATAGATAGCTAGGGTTTTTGCTTATAGTTTATTTTTAGTCATCTTGAGTTGTATTTATGGATTACTGTATTTGAGTGTTGAGATGTATTCTGAGTTTGTATCTTAGACACTTAGACTTCTATCTGTTGTATCTCTTTCGATTTCATGTTTTATCTATCTTCCTTTATGCTCTACCTTAGATGTGATTGAGTTTATATTCTGCTATGTCACCCCCATTCGGGGAGTATAAACTGTTTAGTCTTATAATGTTAGATGCATTGAGACCTAGGACAGCGTTCTACCGCCGACACTGCGGCGTAGGCTGGGTGTTGTTATGTTCTCTGCCCTAACTCTAGGGTACGGGTCGTGACACGTTTTTAGTGGTGGCCCATGCAGGTCGAGATTCGCATTAGTGCGATTTCGTACTAGCGCAACGACTTAGTTGTACTACTACGAGCCTGCTATAGGATATATAAATTAAGATGTTAGGATGAGAGGATACTCAATCACTGTTAGGATTACTTGAGAGATTCCTGGGATGACCCTTGAGAATCTTATTTTGAATTCCGATTTAAACTCCTTTTTCTTGTTTTGATTCACCTTTTTCCTTGATTTGAATTTGATTTTGTGGATTTATTGTAGAACTTTGAATCCTGGTATTAGTTGATGATTTTGATAAAATTTTGTAATTGTTGATTTAATTTTGTATTTAGATTAATATTTTCAAATCCAAGGTACTCAATCACACTTAGGATTCTTTGAGAGATTTCTGGGACGACCCCTGAGAAACTTATTTTGAACTTCAATTGGAATTCCTTTTCCTCTTGTTTGGATTCACCCTCATTCCTTGCTATTGAATTTAAGCTTGACGGGTTCCTCTCGTTTGAACCGATGAGAAGGAACATATCTTCATTATTCTTTCTCGCCATTATTCCCTTGTATTCTTATTTACCTCTTATCTTAAACTCTGTCTCATTACATTAATTATCCATATCTTGTCGTCCCTACCAGATGTACTTCGAAACCCTTGAATCTTCGTATCTTTTGCATGGGGAAGGCTAAGGAAGTGACATAAATTATGTAGCTCAGAGAAGACGTAACTGGTTATTTTATGATGATCTAAAGGAAATCAAATGTGGAGTGTTCCATATGGAAACTTGAGATAGAAATGTGGTAAAGGTCTCGAATAGAATAAAGAGATGTATACTGCCAATCTGGAAACAATTATATTTAGAGAAATTTTGGGGTTATAAGATAGATAATAGGTGTATTCAAAACTAATGAGGATATCAGAGGTCAACCTAGTTTTGAGAAATTAGAAAATCTTGATTATTGATTCTGGGGAAAACTTTTACTCTGAGGCTATGTAGAAGGTTAGTAATGGAAAAGAGAAGTTAATTGTGTTTAATAAGGATATTAAACAAGATGTTGCGAGGAAATGACTAGGGATAGAGAGAACACAAAGTTATGGAAGTTTAGAGATTGTTGTGAAATATTTTTAGGAGAATAATATTCAAGGGTGTATGTCGAAGAAAATACGGAAGTTGATTTTATGATGGAAGATAAGTTTTGTTAGGCCTAAAGATTTAAATTAAATAATACGAGGAGAACAATTTGAACAAGTTCAAGGAATTCGTAAACGGGATTTAGAGGTTTTGGGTCAAATTTAAGACAAGGTGAAAGAACTTGGAAATTTAAATAAATGGTTAATGTTGATTCCTAAATGTGAGGGCTGTGCTTCAAGAGTGATGTTTAGAAATTGGGAATTTCCTACGGTAGTCATGGTAAGGGTTTAAGTAAAGGTTAAATTTTCATATGGAGACTGGTGAGGTAAAGATATGATTGGCAAGTTATGACCAGATGAACTTAAGAGTATCAGAAGCAGATGACTAACTCGATCTTCATTATTTTTGTGCATTAATTACCACCTCTTGAACTCCCACTTTCTAATTGAGATCCTTGACGTTCCTTATCCTGACTTTGATATTCGGAATGTAATACTAGCTGTTACCCTCCAACAAATCTTATATGCAAGACCTAGACGAGCTCACCTTCGTGTAGGTATATCATGTCCCACTAAAACCCGTCTTCTTGTACTCTATTTTCTTGATATGATTTTCTGGTCAACTGGCTAAACTATAACCTCTACCATTATACTAAATTTCTTCTTATTTCAATTAGAAATCCAGCCTTGACTCAATTCTTTCGACCCGACATGTGATGGTGTTATGCTTGTTTCCTTAGATGCTTAACCTTGTACCTTATCTGATTACTTGACCCGTTGGTTAAGAAACTTGGAATATGTAATTCCTTTCATCATTACCACCCTTATATCTTGTGCTGTAAAATTAGCCTTAGTTTTGCAAGCTTATCTATTTTTGAGCTTGGTCATGACATATTTTATTGGGTGGCCACCCACTAACATATTGTCTAATCAGAACCGGTACATGATGGTCTGATCAACCTATTACACTTTGGTTCGCTTTTTCATGTATCAATCTACGAGAATGGAGACATAGTTAAACTTGACCCTAGAGTCTCATTCGCGACAGCCTTGACAATTCTCCTTGAAATCTTTTCATCGCCTATGAACCTCGTATTCGTACTCAGTCGAATTAAATTTAATCATGACCTGAACCTCCATCATTGGATGCTTGTGCGCATACTTTGATTTCATTGATTTTCCTTCTTACCCAAATCTCGTTTTATCCCGAAATTGATCAACTTAGATCGTGTCAAGATAAAAATCTATTTGTGATTTGTTGTGCCTAAATTTTTAATTTTTACCATTTTATGGAATAGTAACCTTTTAATAATTTCTTAGTTGCTTGTTAATGACCAATTTTTATATAGGATGGTAGACAGCCCTACAACCTTCATGATTGTTGTTCCCTTACCTTCCTAATTAGGACACCCTAGATTGTTTGTGTGTTGATACCATAGTACTGTTTTGACCTAAAATTATTAGTGTACCTAGGTGAGACTTCCAACTGCTACGGTATGTCCTGACCTTGTATACTATTCCTTCAAATTGCATGATTTAGATAAAAAAAAAATTTGACCTTGATTGTTGGGAAATAGGGAAGGCGCCCCATTAGTATCAGTTGTAGATATATATATGTTAGTCCTTGATGTGGGGATGTGTGTCTATAAACATGTAGCTTAGGAGATTTAGGAGAGATTATAGTATCAGCCTTGATAGGATGTACTAGTCTTTTGGTGAGTATAAATGTGTTATGAGAGATAGGGGCCTATATGTCTTAGTAATGCATCGTTCCTATGGTAATAGAATGTATTAATAGATGGTTAATAGGAAGATAATAGTTTGAGCATACCTATAGCCTATGATCAGTTCCTTTTCATCCTTAGTTAAGACCACTTTAAAATAGGTCCAGTCCCTTGGATATAGGTTCCAGTCCATATTCTATTGAAGTTCCATTACCGCCGTACAACAGAGCAGTATTGGAGGTATTCCTAGATTGACACTTTTTAGATGTCTGTTTATTATTCCAGTGTTAGGAAGTGTTACCTTAGATATTAGGTAGGTTAGAGGCTCTAAAAGGACTACTATTGATCTTAAATTTCGAGGACAAAATTTTTCTAAGGTGGGTAGAGTTGTAGCACCCAATTTCCCAAATGAGGGTAATTTTGAAATTTCATGTTTATAATTATTTTAATAATAATATTTAATTCATGATATAATTTTTGGTGATTTTAAATCGTTTTAAAATTATTTAAATCAATGACTTGTGGTTTTGACGTTTTGCTAGTGAAACCCTAGAGACTGTTTGACCTAGAGCCTAACCATGTGATTATGATATTTTAATGTCAGTTTTGGCCTAAGGATATTTTTGCATTTGACCTCTTTGAATTATTTTAATATTATTTTATTATTTATGATATTGTTTTGGGGTTATTTGAGTCGGGTTCGAATTTCAACTCAATCCGACTTGTAACGGAGACCGGGGATAGTTTGACTCTAGTGGGACCCACACACTAGTTAGCCATAGCCCACATGATATTGATTTTAGTCCACATGATAGAAATATTTTAGTTAGAGGTTAGACTAATTATTATGGATAAGGTTAGTGTGATTAGAGACTTTAGAATGACTAATTTTGCCCCAACCAATTAGTCCTTTCCTAATACTCATAGAATAGGTTAGTGGGGGCATTTTAGACCTTACCATAATAGGACAAATAGCCCCACATGGCCAGCCACTTTGGGAGAGGATAGGCTCAAGTTTATTTCATTATTCTCATCTACACTCTCTCTCTTGTTCTTTCCCAAATTCCTAGAGAGCAATTTCTAGCAATTTCTCCACCAAATCCTTCCATTTTGCCACCAAATCATCTTCTTTCCTTCTCCATTCTAGCCAAGGAGGAAGCTACCCAAGTTTGGGAGGATTCGGAGCTCGTTCGTGTCCTTTTGGAATCTCTACGTGTCGGTGTCGCTCCGGGAAGGCTTTTCTTCGATTCGATCTACCGGGAGGTATAAATCCCTTCTCCTTTTCATTTCCTCATGCATATAGGTCTATTTTGAACCCATAGGAGTGACCCCCATGGTTGTATCTCCATTTGTGTCCATTTTGTGTCCATTTGGAGGTCATAGGAGTTCCTTTGTGTTGTGGTTGTGTCCATGTGGAAAAACCCCAAATTTGGACACACTATGTGTTGTTGTTATGTATGAATGAATTATTACATGTTTAATCTCATATTTTTGTATTGGAGATGTGTTCTATAGTGTCTCATATATATATATTAGTGTAGAGAGTGAGTTCTTGATATATTATGTTATATACTTGTGTTCTTTTGGCTCAAACTATCTAAATCCGTCATGATTTTTATCCACGTTTTTAATTTCAGCCCTAACTTAGAAATGTCATAACTTCTAGCTCAAAGCTCGGTTTAACCTCCCGTTTTTTTAAAAGAAGCGTATTGAAGTTAGCTTTCCAAAAACATGTATTAGTAGGTCTAATTATTTCTGTAACTTTCTGGAGAATTATTTGAGTGTCAGCTGTACGAAAGACAAATGCGTTCTCGGTGTTTTCGCGATTCCGGGAGTTTCCGAAAACGAAAACACGATCCGTTTGAAGTTTAGGAAAGCTAACACATAGATCTATAACATACTTTAATCCTAGATTTTTCATACTAAGATGGTACAGTATTGATTATTAGTAGGAGTTACTATTCGACATATGCATTTTGTGCACCCTTGTGTGTAATATAATATTCTATTTAATTTTAACCCATGTTAATGTATATACATTATGTAATTAAATAGAGAATACAAGCATGAGTAAATGTTTAAATAAATAATGTATGAGGTGTAAGTATCCTATCTAATGTAAGCATGTATAAGTATGGCGTGTAATGAATATGTAGGTTCCATAGTATGTAATGTATGGTGCATATAGTAGTGCAAGAGAATAAATGAATGATGAATGAATGAAAGCATGAATGTAATATAATAATAGATGTAATGTATGCAATATAAAAGTTAATGAGATGTAATGTTCTATGTTAACACAAATCCTATATTACCTCATGTACCCCCTTACACTATGTTGACACTATCACACTTGACACTTTGTTCACTTATACTTTGACACTCTTTGATATGTATACACTATGTATGCCCATTCAAACCTCACTTGCCCCTTTGCCATGTTCACATACACACACATAGCCTCTTAAATAAGTATTTATGAATACAGTAACTTAGCTGTGTATGTATATTATATATATGTTAGCATATTGTGTTGTAATATATAAGTTTATATAACCATTTGAAATGCCATGATTATAGACCTAATGTTGAATACCAATATATGCATGTGTATATATGTGTAGACATATATAGCTTAAAGTAATAGATTACCTAGTGTATATCCAATGTGAATTCTTGCCTATTTGAGTATTGAATAATTGCATGCTATATAGAGTTGGGTGTATGTTGGCTTGTATAGCCTTGTATTGATGTGTGCTTGCTAGGATAGTCTTGGTTAGGCCTAGTAAGACTTGCTGGGTTAGGACATGACCTAGTTTGACCTAGTTTGACTAGTGCAGTTGACCAGAGTTGACCAAGGGTTGACTTTGGCCTAGTTTGACCTAGATTCATGTATAATGCTTTGTAGTGCTTTATATTACCCTTCTGGACATGTTGTGACTTGTGCTGTTCTAATTAGGAGCCAGACACCTCTCCTCGGACAGTATCTTTACCTTGGACATTCAGATATCAGGAGAGTACATTCTCTGATCATTTCATATCCTGCTTAGAATTATTTCCTGTAGTAGATTACTTTACTTGTACTGTCACGATGGTCACACGGATTGGTACTATATGGATCCTTTCTTGAGATGTTATCTTTAGGGAGCATCGGGTACTACATGTTCTGTGCGTTTCACTTACATGGCGTATCACTATGCTTCCTTGGTTCTTTGATCACTTACGACATATACTCTTATAATCGTAGAGTCTTCCTAGAATCTTACACTGTTGGGTTACCCCCAGAATCCCCATTTATGGGATTTACACTGTTGGGTTACCCCCAGAATCCCTATTTATGGGACTTACACTGTTGGGTTACCCCCAGAATCCCTATTTATGGGACTTACACTGTTGGGTTACCCCCAGAATCCCCATTTATGGGACTTATACTGTTGGGTTACCTCCAGAATCCCTATTTATGGGACTATTATGTACCACCCTTCGGGGGCTACCAGCCTTCGGGGGCTTACCACCCTTCGGGGGCTTACCACCCTTCGGGGGCTGTTACATAGCATCATATAATAACCTGGCTGGATCCTTGTGTATTGATTGGGGGTACGGGGGAGTATTATATGTTCATATTGTACTCTGACTCACTAGTCATTGTTAGTTCTCTATTTATAGTAGATATTTCTATTACAGCTCTCTCTCTCTCTGTTTACATACAATATTTCTTTCAGTACCTGTATCTTACTTTACTGCATGATTATATTTTCTAACCTGCTATGAACCGTTGAGATGTAATGTGCTCACTCCTGTCCTGACTGGACCTGTTGATAAATTTTACAGATAGCCTGGAGGTTGCCTGCTAGCCTAGAGGAGACAGTAGAGGTTACATAGATAGCTAGGGTTTTTGCTTATAGTTTATTTTCAGTCATCTTGAGTTGTATTTATGGATTACTGTATTTGAGTGTTGAGATGTATTCTGAGTTTGTATCTTAGACACTTAGACTTCTATCTGTTGTATCTCTTTCGATTTCATGTTTTATCTATCTTCCTTTATGCTCTACCTTAGATGTGATTGAGTTTACATTCTGCTATGTCACCCCCATTCGGGGAGTATAAACTGTTTAGTCTTATATTGTTAGATGCATTGAGACCTAGAACAGCGTTCTACCACCGACACTGCGGCGTAGGCTGGGCGTTGTTATGTTCTCTGCCCTAACTCTAGGGTACGGGTCGTGACACTAGGGCTCCTTCCTAGTCAAGTTGCAAACCATTCCAACCTAACTAATCATGACTTAACCCACTAACCAACACTAACTAATACTCATTGTGGCTAACTTAGACTAGCTATGACTAATCTAGGTTAGGGTAATATAAACCACATGGAAATTAATTAAATAATATTTAAATCACACCATTCTAATTAATCACATTAAATTCCAAATAATATATATTAAATTTAAATAATTCAAAAATGACAAAAATACCCTCAAACTAGAAATATGGTAGTGACAAATCTATCCTCCTTAAAAAAATTTTGTCCTCGAAATTGAAAGATAAAACTAACTATGAGAAGGATAGACGATCATACCTCACGGTCCAAAAAGATAAGGGTATCGCTCGCGCATCTCATCCTCCCGCTCCCAGGTAGACTCTCCTTGAGAATGATGCCTCCATGCGACGTGAACCAAGGGTATCACCTGGTTTCTCAGCACCTTCTCTCGGCGATCCAGAATCTCCACAGGCTGCTCTGGATAATTGAGAGTAGGTCCAACCTCAATCTCCGAATGATCAAGCACATGGCTAGGGTCAGCCACGTACCGTCTCAACTGTGATACATGGGATACGTTGTGGACACCCACTAGTGCAGGTGGAAAGTCTAGCATGTATGCCATGTCATCGACTCTCCCGCTGATCACGAAAGGTCCGATGAAGCGCGGGCTAAGCTTTCCACCTCCACCAAAACGTATAGTACCACGAGTCAGAGATATCCTCAAGAAAACCTGGTCGCCAACCTAATCATAAGCAAGGTCTCAAATTAACTATGATAAACAAACATGATCAACAAAACACAAACAAACAAACCTAAATCTAATCCTACTCTAATCTGTACCTCAAACTCCAACGGCCTCCGGTGGCTATCGGTACAGTGCCGATGTCTGTCCTGTGCCACGCAAAGTTTGTCCCTGATGAGCTTCACCTTCTCGGCTGCGTCAACAACCATCTCTGGTCCCAGTAAAGCTCGCTCACCAACATCATCCCAAGATAAAGGTGTACGACACCTACGCCCGTACAGAGCCTCGAAAGGTGACATCTCAATGCTGGCCTGAAAACTGTTGTTGTAAGCAAACTCCACCAAATGTAGATGATCCAACCAGGAACCTCCAAAGTCCAAGACGCACGTCCGTAGCATATCCTCGAGCGTCTGAATAGTCCTCTTTGACTGTCCGTCCGTCTAGGGGTGGTATGCAGTACTAAACTTGAGCTGAGTGCCCAAACTAGTCTGCAGTCTCCTCTAGAAATAGAAAGTAAAGCGACTATCCCGATCCGAGATGATGCTGACCGGAACCCCGTGAATCCTGACAATCTGTCGCATGTACATCTCCGCAAGCCTCTCTGTAGACGTACCCACCTTGAATGGCAAGCAGTGGGCCGATTTGGTCAACCTGTCAACGATGACCCAAATCGCGTCTTTCTCTGCTGGTGTAGGCGGCAACCCTGATACAAAATCCATGGTGACATGCTCCTACTTCCACTCTGGAATAGGCAACGACTGCAATAATCCACCGAGCCTCTGCCTCTCTGTCTTGACCTGCTGACAGACCAAGCACCTAGCTACGAAGCGAGCTACCTCTTGCTTCATTCCGTACCACCAGACATGCTCCCTCAGATCTCGGTATATCTTGTTGGCACCAGGGTGTATAGAGTACTGAGATCTGTGGGCCTTCTGTAAAACCTGCTCCCTGAGCTCTCCGCTGGGCACACATAACCTGGAACCGTACCGCAAGGCACCATCCCCTGCAAGAGAAAACTCGACGTCCACCAACCCTGCTCGAACCTGCTCTCGGAGACACCGCAGAGCAACGTCCTCAAACTGTGTCGACTTGATCCTCTCCACCAAGTTCGACTGTATCTGAAGGCCCCATAACTGCATCTGCACACCGGGCACGTTCACCTCAATCCCAAGGCTCTCCAAGTCAACAAGCAAGTACCGATCCATGGTCAAACACATGGCTGTCGGATACCTACTCAAGGCATCGGCAACCACGTTGGCCTTCCCTAGGTGATACTGAAGTAGGATGTCAAAGTCCTTCATAAACTCTAGCCATCTGCGTTGCCTCATGTTGAGCTCTTTCTGTGTAAACACATACTTCAAGCTCTTGTGATCTGTGAAAATCTCCACCCTCTCTCCATACAGATAGTGCTTCCATAACTTAAGAGCAAAAATTACTGCTGCCAGCTCCAGGTCACGGGTAGGATAATTCTTCTCATGGGGACGTAACTGCCTGGAAGCATAGGCAATCACCTTCCCATGCTGATGCAAGCCACAATCCAGCCCCTTCCCTGAAGCATCACTATAAATAATGAATCTCCATGATCCTGAAGGCAATGTCAGAATCAGAGCTGTCGTAAGCTGCTTCTTCAACTCATCAAAAGCTGCCTGACACTCCTCTGACCAAATATACTCAGCATCCTTCCGGGTCAACCGAGCCAATGGCTCTGCAACCCGGGAGAAATCCTGCACAAATCTCCTATAATATCCTGCCAGCCCCAAGAAGCTCCTGATCTCTGCCACTGAAGTCGGTGCTGCCCAAGCCTCAACTGCTGCGATCTTCTTGGGGTCAACTGAGATCCCATCTCCAGTCACCACATGCCCTAAAAAGTTAACCCGGTCCAAGAAGAACTCACACTTGGAGAGCTTCTCATAAAGCTGCTCATTTATGAGAGTCTCTAGCACTATGCTTATATGCTCCTCGTACTCCTCCTCGGTCTTCGAATACACCAAGATGTCATCAATGAATACTACCACGAACTTCTCCAAGTACTGGTGGAACACCTTGTTCATTAAGTTCATAAACATTGCTGGTGCATTGGTCAGCCCAAACGGCATAACCAAAAACTCAAACTGCCCGTACCGCGTCCTGAAAGCGGTCTTGGGAATATCCTCCCCCTTCACCTTCACCTGGTCATAACCTGACCTCAAATCAATCTTGGAAAATACCCGAGCTCCGCTCAACTGGTCAAAAAGATCATCGATCCGCGGCAATAGGTACTTGTTCTTGATCGTAAGGTTGTTGAGTGCCCTGTAGTCGATACACATCTGTACCGACCCATCCTTCTTCGGCACAAACAATACTGGTGCACCCCATGGCGACGAACTCGAACGGATGAAGCCCTTATCCTGCAACTCAACCACTTGCTTCTTCAGCTCCACCAACTCACTGTTATTCACTCGATAGACGTGCTGAGAGATGGGTTCCGCTCCTGGAACCAAGTCTATCGAGAACTCAATATCTCTGTCTGGTGGCAATCCAGGTAACTCCTCTGGAAAAACATCCATATACTCTGCTATCAAGGGGTATGGAATCGTTTGCTCCTCAACCGAGACTTCACAGAAAACTCCGCTGCTCTGCTCTGCCTGACGTCTGGAGTACTCGAACTCTGGCTCCCCCGGCACTCTGAAGAGAACCCTACCCCCTCTGCAATCAATGCTGGCGTGGTGCCTGCTCAACCAATCCATACCGAGTACTATATCGTAGTTCGGCAATGGCATTACGAGCAGGCTCACCTCCAACTCACGGCCTCCCAAAACAACACTCCGACCCTTACAAACATCAGTCACGAGAATAATGCCACCCCCGGTCATGATCTTGTAAGTCCTAGGCAACAATTCAGCTATGATACCGTGTCTAAACATAAATAATACTGATACGAAACTATACGAAGCACCGGAATCGAATAATGCAAAAGCTGGACTGGAGTCGAGAAGAATCGAACCTGCGATCAGCTCTCCTATCGCCTCTGCATCCTCGGCCACCATGGCGAAAGCTCGCCCTTGCTGGCCTCCTCTGGCCTGCTGCTGGTGCTGAATGAACCTCTGCTGCTGTGTCGGCAGGGCTGGTCCCCTCTGCTGGCCTGCTGGAGCTCTGACTACTGCTTCCTGAGCTGCTCGTCCTATACGACACTCCCTCATCTGGTGGTCTGCTGAACCACACACTAGGCACTGGCCTAGCCTCTTCCGGCACTAATTGAAGATATGCCCGGGCTTCTTGTAGTAAGTACAAGTGATAATCTGTCTCTGGCCCTGCTGCTGCTGTCTCGGCTGCTGCTGCTGGAACGGCTGCGGCTGGAACTGCCTCGACTGCTGGTGCTGAAAGTGAGGCCTCTTGGCCTGGCCTCCGCTACTGCTGCCCCCAACAGGGTCTCGCCCCCACTTGAGCCTCAGCTCAAGATCGTCCTCAGCCAATAAAGCTTCCGTCAAAATCTCCTCGAAAGTGGCATCCCTGTTGCCCTTGGTCAAGGACTTGACTTCCTTGACCAGACCCTTTCGGAACCTCTGGGCCTTCGCCGTCTCGCTCAAGCCCTCTACGAATCTGTAGAGGCGGCCGAACTCCCCAGCGTACTCCTCTACTGACAGGCTCCCCTGAACTAAGCTCTCAAACTGTGACTCCAAGGCTCGAAGCGCTGCATTTGGAAATAACTTCTTCTTGAAGAAGCCCTTGAACTCCTTCCAGGTCTGTCCAGCTACCCCCACCCTGGGGTCTGGCTGATACCAGGTTCGAGCAAGATCTCGCATCCGGCTAGCTACTGCCTCTATCTGGAGATCTGTCGGTATCCAGGCCAGACGGAAGATCTCCTCTATATGCTCGATCCACTCGTCAGCATATAAAATCCCCTCCGTCCCCAGGAAGTCTCTGGGGCTCATCTTCTGGAACTGCTCTAACCCAGGTGTCCTCGACTGCTGGACTGTTGGTCGAGCTGCGACTGTCGTAAGGGCCAACTCCATGCCCCTGGCCTGTCGGGCCTGCTGTACCTCCATAAACTACTGAAAGTAGGCGAACATATGTGCCGCGTCCATGTATCCTGTAGGCGACGGCTGCTGGAAAGGCACTTCTGGGATGACTGGGTCCTGCCTTCGAACTGGTGGAGGCATACCCCTACTGCTGCTGCTGTAGTCTCAATATGAGTAGAGGTGGCAGGAGCTGCAGCCTCCTGTCCCTGCTGAAGTGGCTGAGAGGTAGCAGTCCCCTCTACAGTATCCCCATGAATGGTATGCTGTAATCGCGTCTCCACCATCCTGAAGACAGATCAAACAAGGGTATCAATTGCTGAGAAAGAAGCGATATAACAAAGACGGACATTTAAAATTCAAAAGAAATCAATTGACAGTAAGGATTTAGATGGCAAGAATATAGTTTTTCCTAATGTGATTGAGTACCTTGAAACTATTGTCCTATATCCTACTGCAGGCTGTAGTGATACTCTGGTTCGAATACCACTACACTTCTAGTCTTGACCTGCATGGGCCACCACTAAAAATGTGTCACGACCCGCACCCTAGAGTAAGGGCACGAGACATGGGTACGTCTAGCCTACGTGCAGTGTCATCGGTAGAACGTTGTTCTAGGTCTCAAGCATCTAACAGTATAAGGCTAAGCAGTTTATACTCCCCGAATGGGGGTGACATAGCAGAATGTAAACTCAATCACAACTAAGGAAGAAGAAGTACGATATGATATAGAACTCAAATGAAATATAGACGATCAAAAGAGTCTAAGTGTCTAAGATAACAACTCAGCAAACATCCAGAAATACAAAGTCTCAACTGCAGAATATGAAAGAATATATACAATCTTGATCTCAAATGACAGGAATAGTAAAAACCTAGACTAGGGAGCCTCAGTCTATAGTCTATAGCTAGTGGATTCGGCTGGAAATCCAGATCACAGGTGTCATCTAGAGCTGTCCCATAAAAAGTGTCAACACCATCCTCATCCTCGTCCACTGTAAACATATCAACGGTGCCCAATCAGGACGGAACGAGCACAATATATCTCAACAGATCATAACAGGTTAGAAATTATAATCATGCAGTAAAGTAAGATACAGGAAACAGAAAGAAAGTACAGAATGTAAAGGAGATAGCTGTAATGGAAATATCTACTATAAATAGAGAACTAACAGTGGCTAGTGAGTCAGAGTACAATATAGACATGTGAATGACATATGATGATTCTGATGCTACAATATGGAATGATTCTGATGCTATACTACTTGAATATTATTCACATGTCCACTTCTACTCTCCTGTACCCCCAATCAATACACAAGGATCCAGCCATGTTATGTTATGATTCATGTAATGGCCCCCGAAGGGTGATACATGATAGTCCCATAAATAGGGATTCTACGAATGCCCATAAATGGGTGATTCAAGGAAGACTGTGATCATGAGAGTATATGTCACAAGTGATTCAATAAACTATGAAGCATAGTGATACACAATGTAAGTGAAACGCACAGAACATGTAGTATCCGATGCTCCCTGAGGGGATAACATCTCAAGAAAGGATCCATATAGTACTAATCCGTGTGACACGCGACAGCATCAAGTAAAGTAATTTAAAGCAGGAGAATAATTCTAACATGATATAAAATGATCAGAGAATGTGCTCGTCTGTATCCTGAGTATCTGAAGAATATCTGTCCGAGGAGTGGTGTCTGTCTTCTATAGAACGGTACAAGTCACAACATGTCTAAAATGATAATAAGATGCATTTCAATGCATTCTATATGAATCTAGGTCAATCTAGACCAAAGTCAACTCTTGGTCAACTCTGGTCAACCCTAGAAGTCAAACTAGGTCAACTAAGTCAAACCTAAGTCAAACAAGTCTATACTAGTCTAACTAGTCTATTCTAGGTCTAATCAAGGCTATACAAGTCAACTAGACAATCACTAGGCAAACAGACACACCCATAGGCTATGAGCCCTAGGCTATAGGCTATCTCATGCCTATAAACCAAAACACATTCACATATACACCTATCAATATATGTATCTAAAATAATATAGTACACTCATTAACATATAGGCTACCTATATATGTGCATCTCATATATATATATATATATATATATATATATATATATATATATATATATATATATATATATATATATATATATATATATATATATATATATATATACATAGAAGATAGGAATGGGCACATGTATTTGTGTGTACATGTGAGCAAAGTGTCTTGAGAGTGTGTAGGTGTGAGTGTCACATAGAGTACAAGAGAGCATGTGTGTGTATGAGTGACAAGAGAGTGTGCCTAGAGTGTCAATGGAAAGAAATCAGTGTAGTAATACATTGATACCTGTGTGTGTATTGATTAAAAGGAAAGTGTGAAATCCTGGAATAGGAAAAACAGTGAATGGTAGTTGTGTACAGTGTCATGGTTCAGAATTTAACATGACAGATCATTTAATTGGCTAAAATCTCAGGTTTCAAGAACCCATGACAGTTCTAATATGAATCTAGCTTCAAAGAAAATCAGTTTAACATTCAAAGAATCTATTCTCAGTTATTGGGATCAATTCATCAGTTAACTAGTAATCCAATCCATTTCCAACAATGAAACAAAACAGTACAAGTATGAGAACTAACATTAGTTTAATAATTCAAGTTCAGTTAAGGAGAGGAAATCAATTCTGGTATTTGGAATGAAATCAATATCAGTTGTAATGGGAATTCAAACTCAGGTTATTAAGGAAATGATTCATTCAATTTCAGTAAATTTAACAATGAATCTAAGTTACAAAATTTAGTTTAAAAGGAATGAATCTAATCAGTTAAGAAAAATGAAATAATACTCAGATATTTAAGAAAGGGAACCAATTCTCAGTTAAATAAGGGACTAGTTGACAGTTAATAATAGAATCCCAATTCAGTTAACAGCCCATACTATCAACAGTCCAATTTCAATATTAAAATCCCATACAAAGTGTAAGAAGACTATCTAGCTTGAAAACCCAACCTGTCAGTAGCCATTACAGGTGTATGTGAATCCTAACATGTAAATCTAAACACCATAAATCAGTTTTAGGAACTCAAACTCGGTTTTCAGAACTAAAATCAAGTATCAGTCAAAACAGTCCAATCCCATGGTTCGAAACCCATTTCTAAGTGCAAAACCCAAATCCAATATGTAAAATCAAATTAATAGTAGTTAGTACATATGTAGGTGAAATAATCTAGTGATTTAAACATCAAGAAATTAGTAGAAAATGGAATTAAGTATCAGAAATTTCAAAAACAGCATATGCGTATCCGTGAGAATTGGGAAACTCAAATCGAATACTAAAAACATATAAATATGTTAAATTAAAGGTTGGTAAATCATGTACCATATAGGTACGTGTCACACAATCAAAATGGTGTCCAAAGTCAGGACACAAACGTGTCCAAGCACTCGCACAGACCAGAGCACACTGAACTATTCAGTGGCTGAGCTCCCCGTGTCCAGTGCGGGTTAGTTTTCTCACCCGACATGGATCCAAGGGACATGAGACTTGGGGAGTGTCGGGTCAGACACTGTCCCGAGCTCCAGGCTAAAGGACACACGTCCATGTGCCCTGGATAGCTCGCACGAGTCTGCTGGTAGCAGGGTAGCGTGGCTCGCACGCGCGCAGCCTTGTCCAAGGGTCCCAAGAGACACCAAATCGACACGAGACATGCTCAGTCGTGCAAAATCACACAAGCCACATGCAACCCTAATTTTCTATTCAGTTATATTTTGAAAACTCGATCGAAATATCCACTGTTGTATTTCGTCAAACACTTGCGGTTACCTACTGATACGTGTATGATACGAACACGTACAAGACACGAGAGGGTGCAAAACTTATGCCTACAGTACAAGGAAACCTAGGGCTTGGTGTTTATGCAAAAAAAACTAAAATTTCATGGGAGGAATGAAGATTTACCTAGGTGTGTTCCTTCACAAATAAACCCTTCAAATAGGAGCTCTCCATTAGCTAGCTAAAGTCCCCAAATTATGTGAAACCTAAGATTTGACTCCACCAACAATAGGGAAACATCATTTAGAATACCATGGAAGAAATCTCAATAAAAATTGATCACTATTGAATAAACTATGAAGAAATTCAAATGAAAACAAACCTTGTCCTTAGAAATGATGGAATGGATGAAAAGAGGCACAAAAATCAAGAGAGGGACTTTATAGCAAGAAAGGATTCCCTAGGCCAGCCACTAGTTAGGGTTAGGGTTTTTGGGTGCATCTAAGGGCTATCAATGCATCAAGCCTATTGAATGGCCTAGAATCTAGGGCTCCTTCCTAGTCAAGTTGCAAACCATTCCAACCTAACTAATCATGACTTAACCCACTAACCAACACTAACTAATACTCATTATGGCTAACTAGACTAGCTATGACTAATCTAGGTTAGGTCCAATCTAGGTTAGGCTAATCTAAACCACATGGAAATTAATTAAATAATATTTAAATCACACCATTCTAATTAATCACATTAAATTCCAAATAATATATATTAAATTCAAATAATTCAAAAATAACAAAAATATCCTCAAACTAGAAATGTAGTAGTGACACCTACCTCGGGACTAACCGAGCTACGATCCTCTTCGTCCTGTCATACCTGATAATAACATATGATTAAATATATATATATATATATATATATATATATATATATATATATATATATATATAAGAAATATAATACATATTCTAAATCAAATCTGTATGCATTTAACAAATTACAATTTATAAAAAATAGACCCTGAGCAACCCTCCGTTGA
Organism: Iris pallida; assembly: GCA_029216955.1. Taxonomy (NCBI): domain Eukaryota; kingdom Viridiplantae; phylum Streptophyta; class Magnoliopsida; order Asparagales; family Iridaceae; genus Iris; species Iris pallida. The sequence continues at coordinate 15,253,091 of JANAVB010042419.1, read as the reverse complement.
ATTTCTAGATAATAACTAAGTCTAGATAATAACATCCAGAAATATCCAAGTCTAGATAATAAACAAGTCTAGATAATAACAATAAAGTCATCCAGAAACATCCAGAGTTCTACAAAAATATCCAGCAGGAGTCCAATCCAGAAATAAGTCTACCAGAGACAAATCTGGTCAAAAGTCATATTATATATATAACTCTACGCTTTATGCTAGGGCAGATACCAGTCCCTCAGCCACTGCGCATAAGAAGGGTCAAGGTGATCAAGATCAACTATAGAAGCTGGGTGAATGGAACTCCCGGTGCTATTGCATTTTGGTGCCAATTGCTCATTCACAACGATCTCGACTTTAGGAATCACTTCCTCCTTAATAGTAGGAGGTAGAACTTCTTGCTTAACCTTGATTTCTGCTTTTGGTATCACCTCCTCAGCAGCAAAAGATACCATTTTCTGCTCAGTAGTCATCTGTGCCTCTCTCAAGCAACGTGCTCGGATCATGTGGCCATCTGGTAAGATTGATGGAAACATAAAAATTAATTAGTGGTTAAACAAAATGACAGTACATTTCACAAGTCTAAATAGATGTTACATGAAATATTTTATATTTTATTTTCAATTATCTTTTAAAAATTCATCTTCTTTGTTTTTTTGGTCCTCATCTTCCTCTTCCTCACCATCTTTACTTTCATCTACTTCGTTTTCGTTTTCGAATACTTCTACCTCTTCTACACGAATAGACGTGTAATGAGTAACTTCTGTTGTATCCACATCAACTGTATTTGTTACAAGGGGTAGTTTGTCATCCTGATAAGCTATTTTGTCAACATCGTAGGTATTTCTGGCTTTAGTCTTGCATACTCATGTTTCCGCCTGTGCCAACTCATGTTTTCGGCAGTCTCCTTCACCATATAAAACCTCTACAACCGTAGCGTCAAAGGCAAGTAGTACATCGAATCAGTCCGCTACCTTACACCAGAAGTCCTACTTGTACTAGTTGCCTTGTAGCGATCAGCACCATAAAATTTTCAGACGTCTTCATCCTTGTTGTCCTTGTCGTACAATATGCATTCGTTGCGATATGCATCAATTTTATCATATCCCATCTAAGCGATCTCACCATTCTCTTAGACCAGTAGAAGCTTGTAGGTAACTTGGTACCCTCTTACAAGATCTCTATAATCAATTCGATGATTCAGAGGATTGCTATCTCTGTGGAAAATAAGGTCATTTTAAACAAGACTCCATAAAGCTCAAAGATGAGAAGGCTAAAGGCAAGGATGATTATGTAGGTTTTACGGCTATGGTAGATCTCATCATACCAGCAATTGATGCAAATGAACCTTGTTGCATGTAGCATAACGGTGATTAGATATTGGACATGGGGGCATCGTATCATGCCACTCCATGAAAGAAGATCTTTATGTCATACCGAGGCGACATGTTTGGACGTGTGAAGATGCGCGACAAGGGGATTGCTACAGTTCTGGGCATAGAGGACGTGCACTTGACAACAGAGCTTGTCGAGAAGCTCACGCTCAAGGGGGTTCATCATGTGCCGAGTTTGTACAACTTGGTTTCAGTAGGAAAGTTGACGGAAGTTGGTTATCGCAGTATGTTTGGAGACAAGGATAAAAAATGTACGGAGGGTTCTCAACTGCTGGCTCAGGAGATATATATTATTTTATGTACAAGCTCAAGCCGTTGAGGTGTACATACAGGCCACATACATCGTATGGAGGCTCGAAGGGTATTTGACATGAGTTTTTGGATCGTCGAAAACTTGTCTTGGGGGGGCTTTAAAATAATTTGAGGGATACGGAGGATTCGGCTCATTGAGACAAAGCGACGAATGGTGATGAGCCAAAGATTGAGGGTCACTCTGTCGGTCCTATGACAACTGGTCAGTCTCCAGGTAGGATTGTTCCATGAATCCAATTTTAGTGACGAATGGTTTGCCAAATCTTAATGGAGCAATATTGATTTTGGTAGTTTAAAGACAAAGAGGATCAAGGTGTGAAAAAAACTCAATCTTAGCCGGGTGCATATCTATTTGTACAGTTCTAGGGAAACAGTGGGTCATCGATGGGGTACACAGTGTATATGATTTTTTGTTCGATAATGCATATGTACGGAGGAGCTTTAGTGTCGGACACGAAAGTAGGTAGGTTCAAGAGCTCGAATCTCTAAGAAACCGTACCATCCTCTTGGTTGGACCAGCCAAAGGTGAAGAAGCTCATCAAAACGGGAGCACGTTCGGTAGAAGATGAAAGTTGAGGACATGTACCAAAGATTTTAGGTGAGGTTGATCGTTAGAGACTTCGGTCTTAGTCGTGTTATTGATGTTGGCAGGATACCAGTTATACAGGAGGTGCTACATGTGGCAGCTAGCTTCGACATAATGGTCAAGGAGCTGGAGATGAAGGAAGATGCACAACATCTCGGTGTGTTGGAGATCAATGACAAGAGGAGTAGGAACTCTGTCGTGGGACGACATGCATGGTGTCTAATTGAGGAGTCATGGGTCAACACCTCTCATCAGACTGGAAGGAAGTAATGTAGGGGTCCGGTCTGGATGAGTTTTGTGAGGACTAGAAAGAGTTTATTCTGAATCAGTCCAACCGAATTTAGTTCGAACTCAACATGTGTTAAACAGAACTTATGAGCACGCAACAGACATAATTCGGTTCGGTTGGGCTAAACCTATTCAAGGTTTTAATCAACACCATTAGTTTCGTACAGATGACCAAGATTGATGCTAGGCTATGTTGGAAACTTTCCAAACTCTAAAAATGTGTTTCTCAAACTATATATTTATGTTGAAGGGGGGTTTTCATAAGAAGCAAAGAACAAGAGATTCTATGGAGCAAGTCCATATGAAATCTAAGAGAAAGTTTGTACTTTACTTTTAGGGCTCGCCATCCAAGATAGTTGAAAGATGAGATTTGTTCGGGGAGTTATTTTTGTTGTTTTTGCCTATAGACTAGTGTAAAATAGTCCCACAATGGCTACACCACAAAGTGGCTATCTCAATATAATATTTTACATGTGTTGAGGTGTGCATATGGGGTGTGGTGGGGCACATGTGGGTGCCATATGGGGTGTTTTCCTAGAAAAAAAGATTAACGCCAACAAGAAAGCATGTTGCTTTTTGTCATTCGGACTCGGACTCAGACTCAGACTCGAACTCGGACTCAAACTCGGACTCAGACATGGGCTCCAGGATGCTTCGTGCATGCACGGGCCTGTACGTGGACTAGAATACGACTACGCTAATTACAGGATGATCTAAAATATCAAACTCTATTTTTGAGTATTGGTATACCACATCGGATAGGAGAAGAAGTAAAGACTCACTCTACTCTATCTATAGAAACCCATGGCTTCCTTTGTAAGATGCACCAAATAAGTTTTTAAAGGAAGCACGTTGAGTCCAGGGATCCCGTTTGAGTCACAAAAGTTGACTAGCGAGCGTTCCAGAGTTTCTTCGATAACTTGCTGGTTCCTGGAAGTGGATCGTATAAAAGCGAATCTTGCTTTGAGCAACGGTGATTTTATCATCCTAGTAGGGCTGTTGAAATCCCCTTTTTCTTTCTTTTTCTTGGTTGGTTGTATGTTCTTCTGGAGAGCAAACTCATTTACAAGAATCTTCGAAGTCCTAACTTAAGGAAGTTAGGCGAGCAAATTTGTTTGCGACAAGTCTCTGAAATCCCACAAAGTCAGAACAAAGAGCAAATTTATTTGCAAGAGGTCTCTGCTTCTGATAGTTGCTATATCAGAATAGAGAGCAAATTTATTTGTAAGAGGTCTCTTAAATTTTGATCATTTTGCTTCGGGAATAACAATCTTAAAGCAAGATCCGGATCAGATGGAGAACTGTCGTACAATCTTTTTCGATACAAGTTTTAACAAACCTGAGAAGATTGATGGACATCACTTCAAACATTTGGATGACAAAAAGTTCTTTGTCAAATGGTTGGATGAGTGTTGGGCCTTCCTATCCAAGGAGGATGATGCACATTACATGGGAGATCGGATATGCCGATAGTGGATGGAGACTACTACTTATGCTAGAGCGAACGAGAAGTCTCTCAAGGAGCATCTCAAGACAAATGAGAAGAAGACCAAGGTATTTGTGCGTATGGCTCAATCATCCGCATAAGATCTGTTCAGATTATGCATATGTATGTGCATGTGTATGCTCAGATGATGAGCATATGTTTTATTTAAATCATGCGTATATATGCACATGGATTCTGCTCGAAATGGCGCATAAGTTTTTGCTCCAACTATGAGCATGGAGTTTATGGCGATCTTGGTGCATGAATGCATATACGTATGATAGAGTCTATACATGACTGCATATGTGCTATCTATATATGCATGTAGGGTACTGCATATCTTGGCATGGGTCGCTCGGATGTGGGACATGGGACAGCCTGGATGATGCGCATGGATTGGTGTATAGATTTTGCTCTAATATGCACATGATTTCGACTGTATTTGCACAAAAATTCTCCATGAGTGTAATAACCCTACATGAAGATAGTTTTATCTTCGTGGGGTTAGTTACGACAGTGCCTTGGATGGTCATTTGAAGGAGAATTATAAAACCAAAATATCAAGGTAAAGCTAAACTTGATTATTTTGGTTACTTAACTTGGTTGCTATGCATGCACAGGTTGAGCCATCTAGTGTGGTGATTAGTGGATGGACACTGGTGCATCTAGCCACATGTATAAGGACTTGTTCAACTTGGATGAGCCTAGCTGTGATGAAGGTCTTGATGGTGAACATGCTGCTAGCAGAAGATCTGAGGATCGAGATCATAGTCTTAGACTTTCGAAAAGTCGCTGACACTGGTGTACGTATAGCATGTACCAGTTATTTCTGAGGTCCTGATCTTAGGAAGTTTGTTCTTCAATACGACTTGAAGATGGACATCATGCTGGCAAGATGTTGATTTCCTGGCCAAGAACATACTTTGGAGAGATATTCAGTATCAAACGAATGTTCGAACTTCTGCTGATGATGCAATTTCTTAATTGAGTTGTGACGAATGGACTTGGACATATGCTATGTAATAGCAGTCTTAAGATATTTTGTCTAGAACTGATCTCTAGATGTGGGGGGTAAGGGATAGAGGATTATGAATTCTGTGCACAGGACAAAGATTGGTAGGAGGTTGCTCATACGATTATACTAAAGTAAAGATCTTTAGGAGTTGGTACAGTCAGAAATATATGACTTTCATCAACTCTCCATAGAAGCTAGAATGAAGTGTATTAATACCTTCGTAGACGATTTCTCGATGGACACATATCGGATGATGGAGCATTCGAGAAGTTCATGGACTTCAGTGGCCAAGCTGAACGTCTAGCTGGTGATAATTCAAGTGGCTCAGAAGTGATTGAGAATGAGAGTATCATTTTCTTGGATTCATCGTTCTATAATGAACATGTAGTTGGCTATGAAATGACTTCTCTGTAGTCTCATTATATACTCAAGATTGATCAAGGTGGAGAGTATCATTTTCTTAGATTCGCATCGTTCTGCTATGAACATAGAATTGGCTATGAAATGACTGCTCCGTAGTATCCCTAATCTAATAGAGTTTCATAGAGGAAGATTAGAACGCTGCCGGAGATGATGATATCTTTATTGCGGATCTTCCAATACACTTATGGGGATAGATTATGCTTACGGCTACATTTAATTTCAAGTAAAATATCGTTTCCCACATTTGTCATTGCTTCTCATAAACACTGGTTCAAGATTAGATATTACTTGAATATCATTCAAGTGTAGGGGTGTCTGGGGTACGTGAAACTTTTGGATATCAAGATTCATAAGCCAAGAACAAGGACCAAGGTGACTTTTTTTTAGATAAGATGTTTAAAGCTACGCTCGGAGATCCTTTGATATTGTATCATTCATATCATTGGATCTTGTGACGCAAAATTCTTTGAAGACAAGTTTGCTAGGGAAAAAAATATTTTTTCGTGGATGTTCCGGAGAACATTGTTGGTACCGAAGAGGCAAGTACTTACAAAGAAGGAGTTAACCAGGAGAAGGTTGTCGTAGATGAGACAACGCTTGAACCAGTATTCACTGAGCTGTTAGCAAAGCGAGTGAGAAGGCCGAAAACTTTCGGAGATAACTTTATCATCCATCACATGGAGGCTTATGAGGTATTGAAGTCCAGAGATGCGATCTTTTAGAGGAGAGAGTCAATGATAAGATTGACTCCATAACATTCAATTATAGTTGGGTGTTGGTGAATCCGCCTGAAAGATCTAAATCCATTGAATCTTCTATACAGAGAAGAAGACGAAGGACCAAGGAACTATTGATAAAGTTTGAGGCTATACTGGTAGCCATAAGGATTTTATCAGAACAAGAGATTGAGGAGTTTGACATATATGCTCCAATAGCTAAGGTGTAAACTGTCAGGATGACGATGGCCGAGACTTCTATTCAAAAAGTTGAGTCTTCATCAGATGAATGTTAATATTTCTGAATAGGGATATGACATGAGGGATTCTCATGCAACAATCAAATAGATTTTTCGTTCATGGTCTTGAAGACAAAGTCTACAGGATTGGTGAAATCCATATACGGTATGATGCAAGCTCCCAGTATGTAGCATGAGAAGATTAACCTAGTCAACATGTCAGATGACTATAGCATCAATAGGACTTATATGTGTGATTACACAAAGTTTACTGATAATAGAGGAGTCATCGTTTTTTACTATCTAGATGACATACTAATGTGTCACTAGAACAAAGATGTTCCTCACGTCCAGATTTTGTACGAATGACATGGGAGATGTGAATGTCATCCTGGAGATTTAAATAATCCGGATGGGAGTTGAGCTTGCTCTATCACAAGCTCACTACGTAGAAAGTTGCTCACACTCTATGGATATCTGGATCTTCCAGGGATCGATACTCCTTACAGGTGTGATCAAAAGCCAATATACCATAATAGGCGATTCCTATGCATGGTTATTACAGTGACAAAACATATTCATCACGGTAATAACCGTTACGGGTGGGGCATGGCAAATTTTTTATCACGGTAATAACCGTGACGAATTATTTTTTCATCACGGTTATAACCATTAGGAATGTTCCATTTGTCACGGTTATTAATGTTACAAATTTTTTTTATCACGAATATTACTGTGACTACACTATTTTTTGTCACTATTGTCAACTTATTATAACGGTTATAATTGTTACAAATACACTATTAAAAAAAATTGACCCACGACATGCATTCAACTCGTAGCTAAACAATAGTAACATATCAAATTCCATAACATTTCCGTTTCATAACAATTCAACCATTCGATGCTGGTAACTAAACCACAAAATTCATAATAACAATTCAACCATTCTAAACTAGTAACTAAACCACATAATTTTTGTAACACCCAGTTTTCCAGATGAGGGTAATTTTGAAATTTTATAATTATTATTAATATTATTGATATTTATTTCACATTGTGATTTTTGGTGATTTTTAATAATTTTTAAACTATTTAAAAACTGGTTTAAGTCATGACTTGTGATTTTGATGTGCTGCTAGTGAAACCCTAGAGACTGCATTACCTAGAGCCTAACCATGTCATTAGGATGATTAATTATCATTTTTAGCCTAGGGATAATTTGGTCATTTTGACTTATTTGAATTATTTGATGATTTAGTGAATTGGTGAATTCTAGTTTGACCTTGACTTGTTGAGATCTAGTGGACTAGCCTAGAAGCTAACCCTAGCTATAATAACCCTAGTCTAGCTTGAGTTAACTCATTTTAGTCATTAGAGATTAGTTTTAGAATGTGAGGATTAGTTTAAGTGAATTTAAGTCATGGCTTGTGGTTTCATGAAATGACTTATGGCTTAATGATTTGATTGATCATGACTTAGGCCCATGGGCCATTTAGTAAACCCTAACCCTAATTATTGAGCTTATGACCAGCCACATAGGGATCCCCACCCTATATAAACACTTATTCATTAGGGCTTGTCTCTCTTTATTTTATTCCAACACTTGGAGAAAGAAAATGTATTTTTTCCCTTCCAAAAATCCCCATAAATCCATTTTTGTTCCTTTTTAATCGTAGTTTCTTGTATTAGAGCCTAATTTCCTTCTATTTTCTGATTGTGGAATTTAATCCCAGCCTTGGGACAATTTGGGAGCTTTTGGATAGCAAGGAAGAATCCCCTATTTGAAGTTTTTTCAAGCTTTTTGCATATATAGGTAAAATCCTTTAAATTGTATTAATATTTCATTTTCTTTGCATTTAGGGCTAGATCTAGGAGACCCCTAGCTGTCCCCGAAATTTGGATGGATTTTGTGTCCGTTTGGTGTCCGAATCGGACACGTGTCTATGTGTTATTTAAGGTGTTTGATGAAATGCTTGAGTGAATTCAATATTATTTATTTTCAAAAAAAATTACATGTACATGTAGCCTAATAGATGTATATTGCAACCCTAATCGACTGAGTCGATTTTAGTTTTGTTGGACACAGTTCTAGCACTTGGACACGCAGCACGAGACACCGCACGAGGCTCGTGCGTCTGTCTTGCTACTCGGGTACCATTGTGGACACGACATGGCGACTCAGGTCACAAAATTCGGTGGACATGTTCTCCTAGTGACTGACACGACACCTATAAATTTTTATGGGTTCTCGATGTGTGTGCACGAAGGAAATTGACCCGCACTGATTTCGTACTATTTTGAGTATACCAGTTTCGAGCCACTGATACGTGTCTCGTTCTCAGGACACGCGACCCGTGGATACCTCGTGTCGTGTCCAGTGTGTAGCCCTAGTGTTGTGCTACACGTGGGTATGACCATGAGGCGTGTCGGGCTTGGTGTCGTGCTCACGAGACACGGACACACGCGCACCACAGTGTGTTTACTTGCCCCTTCCTCTGTGTTTTCGTGTCTGGACACTTCGTGTCTGATTGTGTGGACACAAAACCACTTGTAGGACACGTATGGATGTGCATGACTGTTTACCAATCAATTAATTTGTATATTAACAAGTTTTGGTGTTCGAAATTCAGTTTCCGTTTTTGCACTGATACATAGGTTCTGTTTTTTTCAAATTCCTGGATTGAAATGTATTCCCACCCATTTGTTTTCATGATTTAATTGACATGTTAGGTTCAATAACATGTGTACTGGATTATGTTAATATTGGTTATTGACTTGGTAGGTTTTTAGAGTTCGAAAGGGGGTTTTGGACTGCTAGTGAGCTAATGACTGATACATGTTTCAAGTTTTAGTTCCTGAATTTAAATTCCTATTCTAAACTGAATTTTTGGTGTTCAATTACAGGTATATTTATGTGCACATGTGTCAGCTACTGCTAGGTTAGATTTTCATGATAGTTTAGGATTTGCATGATTGATTGGGTTTTCGAAATTAGGTTGGAATGGTTCTTAAAACAGTCATTTCTTTATTTCCTGAGATTTCACATTCCTATACCATTGTGAACACCCACCTATGCAATTCCTCACATTTACACACACACACACATACTCATACACATCTAACACATTATATTGGGTTTGATTTGTTTATATATGTGATGTAATGGGGTGTTCGAAATGTTGGGATTGGTTAGAGTCACCATTCTTGATGCTTGAGTTGGATTGAATGTTAGGAAATTGAGAGTTCAATCCACTTGGACATGTATTCAGTTCCCTGTTACCAGTCTATTATTCCTCCTTGTTCAGTTCAGTAGCATAGACATTTGGCCACATTTTATTGTATATTAGCCTATAGTATTAGTCATGGTGATAGGAAGGGTAATTTGGAGTTAGCAGTAGCAGCTTTGGCTTGGCCTGGTTTGTATTGCATTGCAGCAGCAGGCAATGCTTGCCTTGGCTTGCATTTGTATGGCAGTAGTTGCCTTGGTTTTGCAGGGCAGTAGAGAGCAGGCTGGGGCTTGGTCTGTTGCAGCAGGCCATGTTGGCAGTGGCATTAGATCAGGTAGCAGTAGGGACTATGAGAGCAGTGAGTCCTGCCTATAGATAACTCTGTGAGTGAGTGTGGAATAGGGGTTCAGGTTAGTATATAATAGCAGTAGCCTAGGCAGTAGTGAGATGGAGTGGTGGTTGTATCAGAAGACCATGTGTGTATTTGTGGGTTCATGGATAAAAGCATGAGATATGGAGAGAGGGTTTAGGCAGCAAATTATGAGTGAAAACTATAGACATTTATGCATTAACTTATAGGTATACATGTGTGTGGGTTGTACTATAGGTGGGTGTGTATGTAGGTTTGGCTAAGGATTGAAGGTTAGAAGAGGAAGATGGGACATGTGCACAAGAGCACATGTATGGAAGTATGAACTTGTTCTGTGAGAGTATCAATGTTGGAGGTTAATGAGGTGAGGTGCTATGTGGGGCAGCCACTTAGTTAACTGGCCAAAATGGCCATGAGCCTATATACCTACTGTTTAGTGTTTAGGAGGAGAGGGTATCTAGTAGATGAGTGGTGTCTAAGGGTAGGTTTATGTATATAGGCAGTAGAGAATAGATAAGGATGCATAGAGGGGGTATGGCTTTAGCCTAGGTATTGAGAGTTCCTTAGCAATGCTAAGGTAAGTGGGGTAACACATGTATTATAGGGATATGCAATGTATGTATAAATAGATACTTAAATGAAATGTACACATGAATGTATGTAATTATACTTGTATCTATAGGATGTATTTAGGCCTAGTGTATAGAGTGACCCTATAGGTTGTTGTTTAGACTTGAGTTGACTGGCCCTAGACCTAGTTTGACTGAATGTTGACTTGGGTTGACCTATAGTTGACCAACTTTGACTTTGACCTAGATTGACCTAGAAATCATGTAGATTGAATCGTAAACTTCATTTATCTTATTTTAAACATATTATAACATGTATTCCTCTGTTTAGGATATTGTGACTCTGTTGTAGACATCTGATATTACACTACTCTTTTTAGAGTATCAGGCGAGTACATTCTCTGATAGTTCTCTCATTTATTTATCAATTACTATACTTCAGTTCTAGTTAGTTGTATGCGATTCTCTATTACAACACGTATGGATATTTCTGGATTCATGTATACGACACACATTTATGGCCTGGCCTCTATTACTGGAATCATTCTGGAATCATTTACTGGTATCATCATATTCTGGCTGGACTCATCTTGAATCATTGTGTCGGATTTCTGGATTCACTTGCTGGGAGGGGAAATACTAGAGTAAGGCATGTAGACATACCTCTATTCTGGAATCATCCTTTGCTGGAATCAAACTGGAATGATAGCCATATCACACCCGGCCAGGTGTGTGATGTGCCGGATTACCTATAGCCATTTACATGTCGATCTCGGTATTTTAAAACACACTGCTAGAGTATAGGCTGGACTCATCCTGGAATCATTGATCACTATGACTGGACCGTCCCTTAATTGGATTCATCTTGTATTAGATTAGTCTTGTACTGGACATACATTGGAGTTACACTTGTCTTACATTTACTGTCTAGACTTATATCATATTACCCTGGTTCAGCTAGTTCTATTTTTACAGTCTTTATTGCCATGATTCTTCTCTTGTTTAGTTACTTACTTTCCTTGCACTTTATCTGTCTTTCTTACCATCACCTGAATATAAACTGCCATGTTCCTCAATACAACTGTCTATAACTGCTTTATAGTTCTCTGTCATTTACTTGGGTTTTCTAGATGAGATTGTGCTCGTTCCTGTCCTGACTGGACCTGTTAAAATTTTACAGATGATTGCCCTGAGGACACGTGCCCTACATATTACTGACCAGGAGATGGCTTAGCTACCTATGGCCCCGACACTCAGGAGTGATCGGAAGATTTGTTAGATGTCTTAGTTTAGTCCTCATGTTTTAGAACTTGAGTTGTAAATAAATTGAGATATGATGTTTTGGGATTGTTGGAGATTATGTTATTTTAGTAGTTAGTTTTATTTCTGTTATTTAGTCTTAGTTATGATCTTCTGTGCTATCATATCGTACTTAGACTGTGATTGAGATTACATTATATCCATACTTGTCCTCCGTTCGGAGTTGATAATTTGACAAGTACATTATATAATTACGTGATTGGTTGGTTAGATAGTGACCTAGAATAGCGTTCTACCGTCGACACTGCGGCGTAGGCTGGGCGTTGTTACGCGCTCGTACCCTCACAGTGGGTGGGGGTCGTGATACGTTTTTAGTATTGGCCCATGCAGGTTGAGTTTATGTAGTGGTATTCGAACTAGATTATCACTATAGCCTGCGATAGGATTTGAGAGATAGGCTTAAACGGAGAAGTACTCAATCACAGTTAGGAAAATTCTGCCTTAAATCATGCCATCCACATATCGTACTGATTTGCCTTCTTTGAAATAAACTGTCCTCCTTTGATTATATCGATTCCTGCTCAGTATTGACTTCCTTGTTCGATTTGTCTTCAAGATGGTGGAGACACGATCACATCGCTCTGGTATAGCAGTTGCTGTAGTGGGGACTGCTACCTCTCAGCCAGTTTAGCAGGGTCAGGAGGGTGCAGCTCCTGCCACCTCTGCTCATATTAGGACTTCAGCAGCAGCAGCAGGGGGTATGCCTACACCAGCTCGGAGGCAGGACCCAGTCATCCCAGAGATGCAGTTCCAGCAGCCGTCGCCTACATGATACGTGGACGTGGCACAGATGTTCGCCTACTTTCAGCAGTTTATGGAGGTACAGCAGGACCGGCAGGCCAGGAGCATGGAGTTGGCCCTTACGACAGTCGCAGCTCGACCAACAGTCCAGCAACCAAAGACACCTGGGATAGAGCAGTTCCAGAAGATGAGCCCAGAGACTTCCTGGGGACGGAGGGGATTTTATATGCTGACGAGTGGATTGAGCATATAGAGGAGATCTTCCGCCTGGCCCGGATACCGACAGGTCTCCAGATAGGGGCAGCAGCTAGCCGGTGCGAGATCTTGCTGGCACCTGGTATCAGTCAGACCCCAGGGTGGGGGTAGCTGGACAGACCTGGGAGGAGTTCAAGGGCTTCTTTAAGAAGAAGTTCTTTCCAGATGCAGTGCTCCGAGCCTTGGAGTCGCAGTTTGAGAGCTTAGTTCAGGGGAGCCTGTCAGTAGAGGAGTACGCTGGGGAGTTCGGCTCTCGGCAGATTCGTAGAGGGCTTGAGCGAGACGACGAAGGCCAGAGGTTCCAAAAGGGTCTGGTCAAGGAAGTCAAGTCCTTGACCAAGAGCAACAGGGATGCCACTTTCGAGGAGATTTTGACAGGAGCTTTATTGGCTGAGGACAACCTTGAGTTGAGGCTCAAGAGGGGACGGGACGCTTACGGTACCAGCAGCAGCGGAGGCCAGGCCAAGAGGCCTCATGTGCAGATTCAGCAGACACAGGCATCAGTGGGAGTTCAGCAGGTGCAGCATCAGTATCGGGGCCAGGACCCGAAGGCGATCAATTGTTCCTACTGCAAGAAGCCGAGACACATCTGGGAGCAGTGCAGGAAGAGGTTGAAGGTTTGCTATTTCTGTGGGTCAGCTGCCCACCAGAAGATATATTGTCCTATTGTACCTCCTTTTGTGGGGGCTAGGCCACCTATAGCTCAGTACCAGAGGGGTGGAGCTTTTACGATGGCAGCCGAGGAGACTGACGTTGCAGGTGATGGATTAGCAGGTTTGACCTTCTTGTTCTCCTTTGTAGCTTCCCTTCCCGGATTTTTTTAAATATTATTTATTTATTTATTTGATTTAAATAGTGATTTTCGATTTTATGGATAATTATTTAGTTAATTATTACGGTGGATGATTTTAGCCATGGTTGAGTTTTGAAGTATAAGACGACTATGAATCATGGCACAGATAGTGCAGTGGCGTGCTTTGACTTGTGTATTAGCCCTGGCAAGGAAGGCCGAGACATAGGGATGTCCTAACTAGGAAAACCAGGCCAAGTTGTGACATGACAATTATAAATAGTTTAATTATTTATTATTAATATTATTTGACATTGAGTGGCCCGGTTGTGCAAATTTAGTCCGGACTGGACCCGAAGTAAGCTCAAGCCCATGTAGGCATATAGTGAAACCAGAGACGTACATGTAAGTAGGTAGATATGTATATATACGTATGGGCAGTCCATTTTATAGCCTAGTGGTAAATTCTATATTGGAATATTAAATATTGCATAATAAGTATTTTATTTCTGTTATCATTATTATTGCTATACATTGTGTGTGTATATATATATATATATATATATATATATATATATATATATATATATATATATATATATATATATATATAATTTATATATATATATATATATATATATATATATATATATATATATATATATATATATATATATATATTTTATATATATATATATATATATATATATATATATATATATATATATATATATATATTATCACCAGCTGATTCCCTATATTCTAACAAATAAATATAGAGAGACAATTAGGAGTTTAAAGTAAATATACATCTAGATGTATATATAGAGTAAATAAACATATACATAAATGTATGTATACGTATATATCAATATATATATTATATATACGCACGAATGTGGTTGTATATATAAATATAAATATTGTGTACAGGCATATAAGTGTATATATAAGTATATATGTGCGTGTATGTGTACGTATTTATAAATAAATATAATATATAGGTATATATGTATAATATATATAGGTATTTATGTGTAAATATATAGATGTATATATGTGTAACTATATAAGTGTATAAATATAAAGGTATACATGAATGCATATATTGTATAAATAAATATATATACATACATTAGATATTACTAATATAAATTAATAAATAAAGAAATAGAAAAAAAAAGAAAAAAAGAATATAGAATAAGAGAAACAAATTAATTAAAACCAAAACAACTGAGCCCAGGCTAGCCCAAGCAGGCCCTGCCCAGGCCCAAGCTCCCCACGCCCAAATCCCAGCCCATGTTCCCAGCCGAACTCTCCCTAGGAGTTTTCGAGCTCTGTTCGGTTAAAGGGGATATACACGAATGTGTATAATAGAGAAAGTAGCAGCAGCTACCCATCATGTACACACGTGAGCAAAACCCTAACTTCCCCTACGCCGCCACACCCACAGCGCTCCTCTCCGACGCCTGGCGACCAACCCTGCAGCCGTGCGCCGCCGCGCGAGCGCCGGAGTCGGCCACGCGCGTACGGGATTGACGCGGCACAGTATACGCACAACAGCAATGGCAGGCGCCGCGGCTATCTTCGGGACTCCGCATCTCCCTCGTTCCTCCACCGATTCGAGTTCCGATTCTTCACATATGATCTTGATATAACCACCTTCAACTCCCTCTAATTAGTTTTAGGTTGCACAAACCAGATTGTCCGATAAATCGACGTGAAGTCGACGGAAAAATCTGTCCAAAACAGGACAGGAACCCGTCCCAAAGACCCAACTTGAAAGATTTTTCTGATCTGTATATTGGGGTTTTCAAAAAACTATTTGAAGACTCTTTTAGAACAACATGTAGGACTTCACATTCTTTTTTGTGGATTCGGAAATCATCGACTACGCGTCGAGAAACCGAATCCCAAACTTTTCCAAAAATCTGTTTTCAAAACTAGAAAAATTGTTCCACACGACGTGCGTCATGCCAAACTGGGCGACGTGGTCGCGAACCAAAGACATCGAAAGATGCGTAATGGCTTCGTGGTTGTGTGGGCTTTGACGAAATTCAAATTGGTCGCGTGTGCGCGACGAATTTGATGCGTATCCGTCGAAATTTACCGTATCGTGCACTTTGTAAATTCTCCAATTATTTTGTGCACGCTCGTCAGATCGAGACGAAACTTACGCCAGCAGGATCGTATCATTTTTCTGGTCCTGTATGCCAAGTTTGGTCCAATTCTGAGACAGTTGAATCGTACGTCGTTTTGCGGGCCCTACGGTTCGACTCAACGGGTGATTTTGTGCACGGCCCACCGGAATCCAACTTTGGGCATACGGTTGGGTTCGTATCGAAAAACTGGATCCGTAGACATGTAGTTTGATGACTTTCGAGACCTTTGACTCTGTCATGCTTTTCGGTGCAAAGCGGGTCCAACGGCGGCCATCGTTTTTGCCCGAAATTATTGTTTTGCCCCTGTGTCCAGAATTGGACTTAAGGACAGGCAATCCTAGCTAATTTGACTATTCTGAGAATGTTGTCGATGTTTGTTTCAGCTTTCGAAGACATTTGTGATGACTTGGACTGTACGGCTCACTAGTTGACTATATTTTGTAGGATCTGCGTGCAACCTCCAGGCAAGTATACCTTGCCTCCCTCTACAGTTTGTTTACATGCATATTTCTATTATTATATAGTTTTACTAGTTGGTTATTACTTGTGATTTGTATATCGTTCATGCTAGTATAACTATAGTCCTTGTACATGGTTAGCCTTGTTAGTTCATATTGGATTGGTTCTCTCGTGTATCGTGATTGCGTCGTGTCGTGTCTTCACCTGTGTCTTGACTGAGTCATGTCTGTAAGTATGAGTGAGTGAACTGCTGTTCCTTTGTCTTTCCCACAACCTACGAGTCCACACACGGGGCGAGGGTTGCCTTTGCACCTGCGAGTCCACAATCGGGGCGAGGGTGACTTGTCTTGAAACTGACCTGCGAGTCCACAATTGGGACGAGGGTTGGTTATCCATTGATCTACCAGCAGTTCATTTATGCATACTTGATCCCGTATCCAAGTTCATAGTTACCTGTCAGTAGCCACTTGTCAGTCTCATATCTAGTTCCTATTTATACCCTGGTTATATTATTGCATGATTAAACTGTTAGATATGCATGTTTTATGTATCTTGCTAGTCCTCTGAGGACCTGATGATCTCTTCAGGTTTAGCGACTGCATGGAGTTAGTTAGCAGAGCAGGATGGTAGAGGATTGCGATGTTTGATACAGGTATTGCTTGTGATATTTCTTTACTATCTTTTCTGCTTTATATTCTGTACCATGATATACTCTGCTTATTTATTAGACTCATATCATTCTTGGAGTCTAATCGAACAATATATTAATGGACTGCAGACCATGACCCATACTTGTTCATTCTTATTTATATGATTCATGTGGATTGAGATATAGTTTAGATTAGATATGATACCATGACCTTGACAGCTTATACGTACTCGAGTTGGGCTGGAGTCCGCTTGATGCGTAGCTGGCTTGCTCACGAGCTCGCGTCCGAAAATCGGGTGCGGGTCGTGACATTCCTCCCCTCTTTCATGTGTGATTTCCCTTAGTACCTGCCAGAATATTGCTTGTGATTGCTAGATAGTGTAGCTACCCTGTTCGAGACTGTGGAATCACGACAAGTAGGATTGTATTACTCCGACTTTGATTGATTGGGGGTTTAACCTAGGAAGGGTACGATCATTTTAATTTCGAGAACAAAATTTTTCTAAGGGGGTAGGATTGTAACACCCAGTTTTCTAGATGAGGGTAATTTTGAAATTTTATAATTATTATTAATATAATTGATATTTATTTTACATTGTGATTTTTGGTAATTTTTAATAATTATTAAACTATTTAAAAACTGGTTTAAGTCATGACTTGTGATTTCGATGTGCTGCTAGTGAAACCCTAGAGACTGCATGACCTAGAGCCTAACCATGTCATTAGGATGAGTAATTATCATTTTTAGCCTAGGGGTAATTTGGTCATTTTGACTTATTTGAATTATTTGATGATTTAGTGAATTGGTGAATTCTAGTTTGACCTTGACTTGTTGAGACCTAGTGGACTAGCCTAGAAGCTAACCCTAGCTATGATAACCCTAGTCTAGCTTGAGTTAACACATTTTAGTCATTAGAGATTAGTTTTAGAATGAGAGGATTATTTAAGTGAATTTAAGTCATGGCTTGTGGTTCCATGAAATGACTTATGGCTTAATGATTTGATTAATCATGAATTAAGCCTATGGGCCATTTAGTAAACCCTAACCCTAATTATTGAGCTTATGACCAGCCACATAGGGATCCCAACCCTATATAAATACTTATTCATTAGGGCTTGCCTCTCTTTATTTTATTCCAACACTTGGAGAAAGAAAAGGTATTTTCCCCCTTCCAAAAATCTCCATAAATCCATTTTTATTCCTTTTTAATCCTAGTTTCTTGCATTAGAGCCTAATTTCCTCCTATTTTCTGATTGTTGAATTTAATCCCAGCCTTAGGACAATTTGGGAGCTTTTGGATAGCAAGGAAGAATCCCCCATTTGAAACTTTTCCAAGCTTTTTGCACATATAGGTAAAATCCTTTAAATTGTACTAATATTTTGTTTTTATTGCATTTAGGGCTAGATCTAGGAGACCCCTAGCTGTCCCCAAAATTTGGGTGGATTTTGTGTCCGTTTGGTGTCCGAATCGGACACGTGTCTATGTGTTATTTAAGGTGTTTGATGAAATGCTTGAGTGAATTCAATATTGTTTATTTTCAAAACAAATTACATGTACATGTAGCCTAATAGATGTATATTGCAACCCTAATCGACTGAGTCCATTTTAGTTTTGTTGGACACTATTCTAGCACTTGGACACGCAGCACGAGACACCGCACGGGGCTCGTGCGGCTGTCCTGCTGCTCGGGTACCATTACGAATACAACACGGCGACTCAGGTCACGAAATTCGGTGGACACGTTCTTCTAGTGACTGACATGACACCTATAAATTTTCACGGGTTCTTGAAGTGTGTGCACGAAGGAAATTGACCCGCACTGATTTCTTACAGTGCTGAGTATACTAGTTTTGAGCCACTGATACGTGTCTTGTTCTCAGGACATGCGACCCGTGGACACCTCATGTCGTGTCCGGTGTGTAGCCCTAGTGTTGGGCTATACGTGGGTATGACCACAAGGCGTGTCGGGCTTGGTGTCGTGCTCACGAGACACGGACACACGCACACCACACTGTGTTTACTTGCCCCTTCCTCTGTGTTTTCGTGTCTGGACACTTCGTGTCTGATTGTGTGGACATGAAACCACTTATAGGACACGTATGGATGTGCATGACTGTTTACCAATCAATTAATTTGTATATTAACAAGTTTTGGTGTTCGAAATTCAGTTTTCCTTTTTGCACTGATACACAGGTTCTGTTTTTTTTAAATTCCTGGATTGAAATGTATTCCCACCCATTTGTTTTCATGATTTAATTGACATGTTAGGTTCAATAACATGTGTACTGGATTATGTTAATATTGGTTATTGACTGGGTAGGTTTTTAGAGTTCGAAAGGGGGTTTTAGACTGCTAGTGAGCTAATGACTGATACATATTTCAGGTTTTAGTTCCTGAATTTAAATTCCTATTCTAAACTGAATTTTTGATGTTCAATTACAGATATATTCATGTGCACATGTGTCAGCTACAACTAGGTTATATTTTCATGTTAGTTTAGGATTTGCATGATTGATTGGGTTTTCGAAATTAGGTTGGAATGGTTCTTAAAACTGTCATTTCTATATTTCCTGAGATTTCACATTCCTACTCCATTATGAACACGCACCTGTGCAATTCCTCAAATTTACACACACACACACACACTCATACACACCTAACACATTATATTGGGTTCGATTTGTTTATATATGTGATGTAATGGGGTGTTCGAAATGTTGGGATTGGTTAGAGTCACCATTTTTGATGCTTGAGTTGGATTGAATGTTAGGAAATTGAGAGTTCAGTCCACTTGGACATGTATTCAGTTCCCTGTTACCAGTCCATTATTCCTCCTTGTTCAGTTCAGTAGCGTAGACATTTGGCCACATTTCATTGTATATTAGCCTATAGTATTAGTCATGGTGATGGAAAGGGTAATTTGGAGTTAGCAGTAGCAGCTTTAGCTTGGCCTGGTTTGCATTGCATTGCAGCAGCAGGCAATGCTTGCCTTGGCTTGCATTTGCATGGCAGTAGTTGCCTTGGTTTTGCAGGGCAGTAGAGAGCAGGCTGGGGCTTGGTCTGTTGCAGCAGCCCATGTTGGCAGTGGTATTAGATAAGGTAGCAGTAGGGACTATGAGAGCAGTGAGACCTGCCTATAGATAACTCTGTGGGTGAGTGTGGAAAAGGGGTTCAGGTTAGTTTGTAATAGCAGTAGCCTAGGCAGTAGTGAGATGGAGTGGTGGTTGTATCAGAAGACCATGTGTGTATTTGTAGGTTCATGGATAAAAGCATGAGATATGGAGAGAGGGTTTAGGCAGCAAATTATAAGTGAAAACTATAGACATATATGCATTAACTTATAGGTATACATGTGTGTGGGTTGTACTATAGGTGGGTGTGTATGTAGGTTTGGCTAAGGATTGAAGGTTAGAAGAGGAAGATGGGACATGTGCACAAGAGCACATGTATGGAAGTATGAACTTGTTCTGTGAGAGTATCAATATAGGAGGTTAATGAGGTGAGGTGTTATGTGGGGCAGCCATTTAGTAAACTGGCCAAAATGGCCATGAGCCTATATACCTTTTGTTTAGTGTTTAGGAGGAGAGGGTATCTAGTAGATGAGTGGTGTATAAGGGTAGGTTTGTGTATATAGGCAGTAGAGAATAGATAAGGATGCATAGAGGGGGTATGGCTTTAGCCTAGGTATTGAGAGTTCCTTAGCAATGCTAAGGTAAGTGGGGTAACACATGTATTATAGGGATATGCAATGTATGTATAAATAGATACATAAATGAAATGTACACATGAATGTATGTAATTATACTTGTATCTATAGGATGTATTTAGGCCTAGTGTATAGAGTGACCCTATAGGTTGTTGTTTAGACTTGAGTTGACTGGCCCTAGACCTAGTTTGACTGGATGTTGACTTGGGTTGACCCAGAGTTGACCAAGTTTGACTTTGACCTAAATTGACCTAGAAATCATGTAGATTGCATCGTAAACTTCATTTACCTTATTTTAAATATATTATAAACTGTATTCCTCTGTTTAGGACATTGTGACTCTGTTGCAGACATCTGATATTGCACTACTCTTTTCAGAGTATCCGGCGAGTACATTCTCTGATAGTTCTCTCATTTATTTGTCAATTACTGTACTTCAGTTCTAGTTAGTTGTATGCGATTCTCTGTTACAACACGTATGGATATTTCTGGATTCATGTATACGACACACATTTATTGCTTGGCCTCTATTACTGGAATCATTCTGGATTCATTTACTGGTATCATCATATTCTGGCTGGACTCATCTTGAATCATTGTGTCGGATTTCTGGATTCACTTGCTGGGAGGGGAAATACTAGAGTAAGGCATGTAGACATACCCCAATTCTGGAATCACCCTTTGCTGGAATCAAACTGGAATGATAGCCATCTCACACCCGGCCAGGTGTGTGATGTGTCGGATTACCTATAGCCGTTTACATGTCGTTCTCGGTATTTTAAAACATACTGCTAGAGTATAGGCAGGACTCACCCTGGAATCATTGATCACTATGACTGGGACCGTCCCTTACTGGATTCATCTTGTATTAGATTCGTCTTGTACTAGACTTACATTGGAGTTACACTTGTCTTATATTTACTGTCTGGACTTGTATCATATTACCCTGGTTCAGCTAGTTCTGTTTTTACAGTCTTTATTGCCATGATTCTTCTCTTGTTTAGTTACTTACTTTCCTTACACTTTATCTGTCTTTCTTACCATCACCTGAATATAAACTGCCATGTTCATCAATACAACTGTCTATAACTGCTTTATAGTTCTCAGTCATTTACTTGGGTTTTCTAGATGAGATTGTGCTCGTTCCTGTCCTGACTGGACCTGTTAAAATTTTACAGATGATTGCCCTGAGGACACGTGCCCTACATATTACTGACCAGGAGATGGCTTAGCTACCTATGGCCCCGACCTCAGGAGTGATCGGAAGATTAGCTAGATGTCTTGGTTTAGTCTTCATGTTTTAGAACTTGAGTTGTAAATAAATTGAGATATGATGTTTTGGGATTGTTGGAGATTATGTTATTTTAGTAGTTAGTTTTATTTCTGTTATTTAGTCTTAGTTATGATCTTCTGTGCTATCATATCGTGCTTAGACTGTGATTGAGATTACATTATATCTATACTTGTCCTCCGTTCGGAGTTGATAATTTGACAAGTACATTATATAATTGCGTGATTGGTTGGTTAGATAGTGACCTAGAATAGCGTTCTACCGCCGACACTGCGGCGTAGGCTGGACGTTGTTACGCGCTTGGACCCTCACAGTGGGTGCGGGTCGTGACAATTTTCAATAACAATTCAACCATTCAAAACTAGTAACTAATCCACATAACATTTGAATAACCATAAATTTCACATAATTTTTAATAACTAATTCCAAACTAGTAATTAGACCACATAATTTTCAATAACATACATTTTATTAAGAAAACATTCCACTATTTCAAGGACAAGGCTCTGAATGAAGCAAACCACACAACATTTCAAACTTGTATTTTTGGATGAAGAATGACAAGGTTCTATTGAGGAAGACTGAAAGTGCTTGTATCCATGGTTGATAGAAGCTTGTAATTTCTGTAATTAGCAAAAACAAACAACAAAGCTCTTTAGTAAAATCGGGAGCATCTAAAGACAAAGATATAATTTTAAACCAAGCTACAAGTCCACACTAACCCAACAAAACCTGAAAAATACTACCAGATAAACAGCTAAAAAATACTACAAGATAAATACAACAAAACCTGATATTTATGTTTATAACCTCAACAAAACTATGTACGAAGAGCAAGTCTTTAGTATGAAAGTTAACAATAAAAAATTCCTTGTTTGTTGTCCAAATAAAATTCTGGCTTGGACAAACCTGGATGAAGTTTCTTCCTGCAACCAAGTACAAAATGATGATTCTATAACGATCAATAAGAATTAAGTACAAGTTAGCGATCAATAAGTAATAACAAGAGAGGTAAGTTGATTTTCCATACCAACTACAACTCCAAACTATCCCAAGCAGATTTTCTGTTAGATCCTTACTCAAAATTTCAAACCAAG
This sequence comes from Iris pallida, assembly GCA_029216955.1. NCBI lineage: Eukaryota > Viridiplantae > Streptophyta > Magnoliopsida > Asparagales > Iridaceae > Iris > Iris pallida. The sequence goes on along the minus strand of JANAVB010042419.1, from coordinate 15,230,003 downwards.
CTTTAAAATGTCTTTCTTAATTAGTTACTTATTAGCAATTTCTCATGGCCGATATCTCTTACAACCCTCCTAACTATATTAGACAAATTACTATGCATTTGTTACTACAGAGCAACCACACCCAATTAACATCATCATCAAATACAAATGCATGAACTACAAAGTTAGCGATAATTAAAAAGAAGAAGAAGAAGCCATTCACTCCTAAGTTGGTGATGGATAGAAAGACGACGACGAAGAACACAGTGGCACAGTAGAGATCCCAATACGGGACACAGGACACGAGATGGAGATTGGATCAGCAATGCTTCCGCGCCTACTCCATAGACAAAGGTTACAATAGAAGTAGGAGGAGGTTGGGGAAGCCGAGGAGGACAAGAGGAATGGTGGTACTATTGCTGATAGTAGTAGTAGTAGTGTACCATAACCAAATTTAGAAAGGAAAAGAAAAATAAATAAAGAAAATCTCTGTAACCCATGTCGAAGTAGAGAGGAATGTCAGCACTGGTTGCCTCTACGGCATGCGAGGGAGCCCGCACCGGAGATGCTGGAGCTGACCATGGAAGAGGACTTGTCTCCGAGGCTGGACGTCCTCTCGTAGCTGGCGGAGCCTCCTACTCCGGACGGGGTGAGGTAGGCGCCGTTTAATAGAAGGTCCCCTTCTGACCTCCAGTTCCAGCTCTTGTAGATGCTGCCTTCCGTGTCCATCCTCTTCGTAACCTTGTTATTCCCGGTTATCATTTATATTTCTCTATTATGTTATCCCTATGGTACAATGCCCCAAATCTTTTGAATAAAAAAACATAAAACCATGATTTAGCAGTTATTTTGAGTCATTATAATATTAAGGAAAGAGGTTATGAAGAGACATAATGGATATAGTTGAGATATACCTCTTAAGACCAAATGCCATGTTACTTCATAATAGTCAGCCAATACTTAAGATTTTTCCATGTGATGTAATTCAACCAACAATCGATTACATTCCTTGCAAGGAGCAATGACACAACAATTACATAAATTTTAGCCTAATTAGCATTACTATATCTAACTTCCAGAATAATCATAATACAAACTGACACAACAATGACACGTGCTATGTCACAACATAGTATGGACATTGCGACTCATACATGGAATCTATTTTGGTATCTCTTAAGTGAATTTTGGAGTGTTCAGGTTGCCTTCGATATGTATTCGATATGACACGATAAGGACACGGCAACACGTACATGACTCCTATTTTGGTATCTTATTTTTATTGTCATGCTTTCTAACTCATAATGACAATACATGTATGCATAGCTAAGCAAAAATATCTGTTACTAAAAATCATGGCACCCTTAAGCTTGATATATCTGTTACTGAAATATATCGACACATCCTATGTACCTCCCATACAATTTAGCAGAACAACAAATGAATGAAACAGTTAAATGTTTAGAAACAAATGAACGACACAATCTCATCCAAGGTGGTCATGATTGACTTGGGAAATTGTGTGTCACGACCCGCACCCTAGAGTTAGGGCACGAGAACGTAACGACGCCCAGCCTACGCCGCAGTGTCGGCGGTAGAATGCTGTCCTAGGTCACAACATCTAACAATATAAGCTAAGCAGTTTATACTCCCCGAATGGGGGTGACATAGCAGATACAAATTCAATCACATCTAAGGTAGAGCATGATAAGGATAGATAAAACATGAAATCCAAAATAAATACAGGAGATAGAAGTCTAAGTGTCTAAGATACATGAACCCAGAAGTACATCTCAAAACTCAAATAAAGATACAGTAATCCCCAAAGTAAATACAACTCCAGACAAAATGAAATAACTACCAAAACAAACCCTACTGTATCTCCTCTAGGCTAGCAGGCACCTCCAGGCTATCTGTAAAATTTATCAACAGGTCCAGTCAGGACTGGAGCGAGCACAGTACATCTCAACAAGTCATAGCAGGAAAGGAAATATAATCATGCTAGAGAATAAAATACAGGATCTGAAGAATAGCATAATGTAAAAGAGAGACTGTAAGTAAATATCTATGATATATATAAAGAGAGACAGTGCTAGTGATTCAGAGTACTGCATAAACATGTGAATGGCTTAGGACTGATTCATGATTACACTACTGGAAATTGATTCATGATTACACTACTTGGATTTATTCACATGTTCACTTATACTCCCCTATCCCCAATCAATACACAAGGATCCATTCAAGTTACGTTAAGATTCATGATTACACTATATTGCCCATAAGGGGTGATTCATGAATTGATTCGTGAAGGCTCGGTGATCATGTGAGTACATGAGTCACTAGCTGATAACGAAGATTCATGATAATAGAAGCATATGATACATGATGTAAGTGAAACACACATGACAAAAGTATCTGATGCTCCCGAGAGGGATAACATCTCATGAAGGGATCCATATAGTACCAATCCGTGTTACCAACGTGTCAGCATCAAGTAAGATAGTCTAAAGCAGGAAATATAATCCTAAACATGATATAAAATGATCAGAGAATGTACTCGCCTCGATAACCTGAACAGCTGATAAGTATAGGGGGTCCCACTGAAGCCACAGAGTCCTATTTAAAGCAACACAGGTTACAAGGTGTTTCAAGTTGTAATAAAAGAAACTCTACAAGCAATCTACATTGTTCTAGGTTCTTCTAAGTCAAAATAACTCTAGGTCAACTCCGGTCAATAATCTAGTCAAACTAGGTCAAGTGTTGACTTACAGTTGACTTTGGGTCAACTGGTCAACTCTTGTCAAACATGGTCAATTCTAGTCTATTATAAAGTGTACTTCGTTATTTGTACGTTGAAACTTGCGACACGTAAATCAAGATAAGAAGATTATCGATAAGGTTGATAATCTTATTATAGTGATCCACGTATCCAACTTGTCAATTTCAGCGATGTGAGATCACTGGAATTGACTGATCTCAGTTTCGTTGTACTAATCCCGAAATACGAACATTATATGAATTAATTATTAATTAATTATAAAAGGGTTAAACTTAGAGAAATTATCAACAAACATCGTCGGACGATGAAATGAACATCGCCAACGTGTCCAGAACGGTCAAATTAGCTAGGATAGCCTACCTAACGGTCCAATTTGGACACAAGGGCAAAAAGGTAATTTTGGGTCAAAATGGTGTCCGTGTCGGAGCCATTTTGCACCGAAAAACGTGCAAGAAAATAAGTCTACAAAATATAACAAATTATATGTCCACGAAACCAGAATGTCGATACGAACCCAACGGTATCTCCAGAATTGGATTCCGTTGACCCGATCTCCATTTGGCCCGTTGACCAGAACTTAGAATTCCGGTTTGCACAGAAATGCGTGCCGGAGCCAAAGTTCTCAAAACTTAGCAAACTACCCGTCAACGAGTCCAGAATGATGATACGAACTCAACGGTATCTCCGGAATTGGATTCCGATGAGCCGATCTCAAAATGACTCGTTGACCCGGATATTAGTATCTGACTTGCACCGAAATGCGTGCCCGATCCAATGTCCACCAAAACCTAGCAAATTATTTGTCAACGAGTCCAGAATGACGATACGAACTCAACGGTATATCCGGAATTGGATTTCGATGAGCCGTCGTCAAAAAGTTCCGTTGACCAGAAAATAGGACCCACTTTGTACCGAAAAACGTGCCGGGCCCACGTTCTCCAAATCTAACAAATTTTATATGAAAACATGCCAGAACGACGCCAAAAGTCTAATGGTGGTGTCAGAAATGAAATCTGGAGTCCCGTGTCCAAAAATAGAATTTTACAAGTTGGAAATTACGAATTCGGACGACCAATTTTGGCGTCGAATTCAACCAATCAAACAAGCTCACAATGAAACGAAACTGGAGGGGTAGTAAGAGGGTTATACCTGCTTCGCACAGGAACTGGTAGCACGCCAAACGGAGCTGCGGTGGAGGAGATACAAGCTGACGAAGTTGGCCCCGCAAAACTGTCCAAATTTAATACAATTTAAACGGTCAACTTGGTGGCCGGTTTTCATGTATCAAACGATAAAATTAACGGACAAAAATTGACAGGGATGAAGGTGGATAAACCGAGATTGCGACAGAGTGAATAAATTGCCGATCCAACGGTCGGATCTCCGGAAAAACGTGCACGAAGTTGCTGCGACGGAGCGCCAATTCTGAGTTCCAAACTCGCGCGCGTCGACGGGATCTCGTTCAAAACGCAGAAATCGCCTCGACGGCGCGTCCCGGAGGACGTTGGCCGTCAGGGAAGAGCTGCCTATGGTTCGCCAGAGTGGGCCACCCACAGGAGGAGTCGTCGGAGCACGACAGCGCGGCGGCGGCGGCCAAGCCCGCACGCGCGCGTGGGTGCTGCTGCCGTGCTGTCCACTGTTGCGTGCGCGTGACGGCGCTCGCGGCGGCCCGACGACGCATGGGGCGGCGGAGAAGGTGGTGCGGCGAGGCTTGGGGTGGTTGCGCACAGCCACGACGGCTAAGGTGGTGGTGGCGCACGGTCGATTTTGGTCGGAGTTAGATGGAGTGGCGGTGGTGAAGATGTTGATATGGAGGAGGAAGAGGCTAGGATGGTCGGCTGTGGTGGAGGAGGCCAGGGGGTTGTGGTCGGCTGCCGACCAGGGGGTGGTCCGGCCATGGCCAGGTGATCGGGTTTGCATGGAGGGTGGTGACGGAAATGGTGTAGTGGTGGTGGTGATATTGATGGAGAAGGAGTGGAAAGGAGGAGGAGAGAGGAGGAGATGTGGTTGTGGCCGACGGCCAAGGAAAAAGGATGGCCGGGGTCTGCCATGGAGGTCGGGATGTTGGGTTGCAATGGTGGTGGTGATGCTGTGAAGGGTTCGGGTGGTGATGGCATAGTATTGTTGTTGTAGTAAAAAAAAATTAGAATATGAGAGAGAGAAAGAATAGTAAATGTGAGAAAGAGAGAGAGAGGAAAAAGTAGAGAGAGAAAATTGAATCCTCACTTTTAGGGCCGGCCACAGCCATAGGGTGTTGGGGAAAGTTTCATGTAGGATTTAAAGGGGTAGGATTAAATAGGAAGATCCTATGGCTAGGATTAAATGTGTAGGAAAATAGGTTATTCCATTAGGGGATCAATTAAATAGAAATTCCAATAAATATTGAAATAGGTAGAAGGACATTAAATATTATTTTGGACACGAAAAAAATGAGGGTGTCCCGATGGAGGGCAACATGGAGCTGGACTGGACTCGGTGGAGCCGGATTGGGTCAAAACTGGACATTGTGCAAAAATAGAATTAAAATTAGGCGTGATGATCATGAGCGAATAAGTAGCACATGGGGATTCTAATAAATGGGACACAAGTGGCGGACGGATAGTAGGCTCAAAGTGGGCCATGTCCATAGTTGGGGCTGACAGGTTTTGGTCGATAGGGGACCCACAAATCAAGTTAGAAAATGAATGTGACGCCGTGGCATGAAATAAAATCGGGTCACGTGTCGGAAAGTTGTGCGAATCAAATGGAGCACAAAATAACGTGTCTGAGGAGAAAACGAAGGTCATGGGTGACGAACGTCTCGAGTAGATCATCAATGAGGAGTTGGTTTCAAGAGCATAACTGGTCTTGCGCTCCCAATTTAAATGTCATGGTAACGCGCTGAAAATGATCAAGAAAAAGAGTGGGAAAATAAATAACAATCGAATGGTCTAAACCGACCCAAAGTTCAGCGAAGCAGAAAGAGTACAAGGGAACAAGTTTGGATGGGACACTATATACCGTCATGAAGGTAATCGTGTCCACTCCAAAACTCGTGAAGAAGATTTCCAGAGTTGAACATCCCTGATACTCCAAATATCAAAGGCACGGGAAAGTACACTTAAGAAAGAAAAAAAAATAATAAATTATTTATTGAAACCAATCAATCCGAAAATAAAATAAAATGAAAAAATTCAACCCGAAATTCAGGGTGCTAACATCCTACCCACCTTATAAAAATTTCGTCCTCGAAATTAAAAATGTTCGTACTCCCTCTAGGTCAAACCCCCACAATCAAATCCTAGAACTTAAATACAACATACCATCAAATAAAAGAACGGCATACAGGGTCAAGGCATACGGTGACAGTGAAGTCTCATCTAGGTTTACTAGTCATGCTAACCAACGGTCATAGGGTATCAAAACACACAAGCAATCCAGGTTGCTAAAATAGAAAAATTACAGAAATAACAAATCATCAAAACTGTAAGGCGGTCTACCATCCTATATGAAAACTGGTACTCATCAGAAATGATTAAAGAAAGGGAACTACCAATCATCAAAAAGGGGGTACTACCCCCAAAAAAAAAAGAACAATCAAAATCACAAGTTTTTTATAACGAAAGTCGATTACATTGAAATCCACTCACAATACATAATATAGAGAGCGTTAGAGAGGAAAAAGCTAACATTTAAACCAGTGAAGTATCAACATAATGCAGTCTCAGATTTTAGGGTTTTTAAAAGATCACAACTAACTCAATGCTTCCAATATCCTAACATGATAGACAAGTAACCCTAACATACTATCCATACATTTATCTACGCATACAGTTCATTATTACATGTTAAATCTGAATTTTAACTAAACATGGAAATCAATGTAAAAACGTTAACATGTAACTAGTTTTCAGGATTTTGGAGAAATTTGAACATTAAAATCCAACTCAATGTTTATCACAACTAACATGTAAGAATATGAAACCTAAATTTATATCCCTACTTACAACAATGTACACATCTTTAAATATTATATTAAAGAAAATAAAACATCAATTTAAACTAAACATTTGGAATTCAGTATTAAGGGTTAATATGTACGTACAGTCTTAAATTTTACAAATTTTACATAACTTCATCAATTTCTCTAAAATTAAAAATCATGTAGATATTATTCATGTGCAGTTATGTAGACAAAACTAATAACATAAGATTTATATTTAAATTACGAATTCAAACTGGAAAAGCAGAAAGCCAGAAACATTGGAATTTTGAAAATTTAACATTAATGACATATTAATATTATCTAGATATGTTGGAAATCAAGCGTAGCATGCATATTTATCAGACAAAGTGTTTGTGTCTACTATATCTATATCCTCATATCCCAAAATAAAAACCAAATTCTATATCAAGAGCAGCATTTAGATTTCTACCAAGATTGCGGAGCAGGTGATTAGTGAAATCAAGACAGTTTTATTATTATTATTACTTAATACAAGAATAATAGCAAGAAGAAATGACAATAAAATTTGTTTTGCTTATCCGTTTAAAGAAGAACCATTTTGAAACCCAGAGCTAAATTATCAAATCCAAGGTAAAGTCTAGCAAAATCATTAATTCATTGTATTAAGGAGAAATTCATAGGAGAAGTTACACAAGGTTTATGAAAATAACTAAAGTTACTCCTAAGCGAAATAATGAGAGGCAAACAACAAAACAATTAATATTTTTTTTTTGAAGGACTGCAACAATGTAGAGAAAACATGTTCGAAATATTTAAAGTACAATCTGATAATCATATGCGTCTATCCAAAATCATGATACTCTAAATCCTCGTCATACTAGTAAGCAAGGCTACGATAATCACAGAGTCCTCGACTTGGGCACATACCTCTAGAATCATGGTATTTAACATTTTCGTGATGCCGCTAGCTTGGCTACGAAAACCTTAAATTCCCACACCCGAGAAATATATCCAAGTCAACTATATGTCTTCACCATGCTGACTAATGTGACCGTAGAAGATTAGATTTCCATAACTTAGATAACCTAGCCCATATAATTTCATCTTGACAAAATTAAATTAAATCAACAACGAATACCCAAAAATCAAATCAAATTTATCAACGAACTTCAAAATTCAAAAATGAATAAAATCCATCAAATACAAACTCGGATGCAACATCTATCATCAAGATTCAAAACTCATCAATCATCATCAAATTCGATAAGTACAAACTCAATTCCAACAATAATCCATCAAAATCAAATCCGACAACAGAAAATAAAGATAAATCAAATCAAGGGAAGGAGAGTTTTCAAATCAAAGTTTAAATAAGATTCTCAAGGGTCGTCCCAGGAATCTCTCAAGGGATCCTAATTATGATTGAGTATCTTCAAAATATATCCTATTCCTACTGCAGGCTGTAGTGGTACTCTAGTTCGAATACCACTACACTTTAGTCTCGACCTGCATGGGCCACCACTAAAAACGTGTCACGACCCGCACCCTAGAGTTAGGGCGCGAGAACGTAACGACGCCCAGCCTACGCCGCAGTGTCGGCGGTAGAACGCTGTCCTAGGTCACAACATCTAACAATATAAGCTAAGCAGTTTATACTCCCCGAATGGGGGTGACATAGCAGATACAAATTCAATCACATCTAAGGTAGAGCATGATAAGGATAGATAAAACATGAAATCCAAAATAAATACAGGAGATAGAAGTCTAAGTGTCTAAGATACATGAACCCAGAAGTACATCTCAAAACTCAAATAAAGATACAGTAATCCCCAAAGTAAATACAACTCCAGACAAAAATGAAATAACTACCTAAACAAACCCTACTGTGTCTCCTCTAGGCTAGCAGGCACCTCCAGGCTATCTGTAAAATTTATCAACAGGTCCAGTCAGGACTGGAGCGAGCACAGTACATCTCAACAAGTCATAGCAGGAAAGAAAATATAATCATGCTAGAGAATAAAATACAGGATCTGAAGAATAACATAATGTAAAAGAGAGACTATAAGTAAATATCTATGATATATATAAAGAGAGACAGTGCTAGTGATTCAGAGTACTACATAAACATGTGAATGGCTTAGGTCTGATTCATGATTACACTATTGAAAATTGATTCATGATTATACTACTTGGATTTATTCACATGTTCACTTATACTCCCCCATCCCCAATCAATACACAAGGATCCATTCAAGTTACGTTAAGATTCATGATTACACTACATTGCCCATAAAGGGTGATTCATGAATTGATTCGTGAAGGCTCGGTGATCATGTGAGTACATGAGTCACTAGCTGATAACGAAGATTCATGATAATAGAAGCATATGATACATGATGTAAGTGAAACACACATGACAAAAGTATCTGATGCTCCCGAGAGGGATAACATCTCATGAAGGGATCCATATAGTACCAATCCGTGTTACCAACGTGTCAGCATCAAGTAAGATAGTCTAAAGCAGGAAATATAATCCTAAACATGATATGAAATGATCAGAGAATATACTCGCCTCGATAACCTGAACAGCTGATAAGTAAAGGGGGGTCCCACTGAAGCCACAGAGTCCTATTTAAAGCAACACAGGTTACAAGGTATTTCAAGTTGTAATAAAAGAAACTCTACAAGCAATCTACATTGTTCTAGGTTCTTCTAAGTCAAAACAACTCTAGGTCAACTCCGGTCAATAATCTAGTCAAACTAGGTCAAGTGTTGACTTACAGTTGACTTTGGGTCAACTGGTCAACTCTGGTCAAACAGGGTCAATTCTAGTCTATTATAAAGTGTACTTCGTTATTTGTACGTTGAAACTTGCGACACGTAAATCGAGATAAGAAGATTATCGATAAGGTTGATAATCTTATTATAGTGATCCACGTATCCAACTTGTCAATTTCAGCGATGTGAGATCACTGGAATTGACTGATCTCAGTTTCGTTGTACTAATCCCGAAATACGAACATTATATGAATTAATTATTAATTAATTATAAAAGGGTTAAACTTAGAGAAATTATTAACAAACATCGTCGGACGATGAAATGAACATCGCCAACGTGTCCAGAACGGTCAAATTAGCTAGGATAGCCTACCCAACGGTCCAATTTGGACACAAGGACAAAAAGGTAATTTCGGGTCAAAACGGTGTCCGTGTCGGAGCCGTTTTGCACCGAAAAACGTGCAAGAAAACAAGTCTACAAAATATAACAAATTATATGTCCACGAAACCAGAATGTCGATACGAACCCAACGGTATCTCCAGAATTGGATTCCGTTGACCCGATCTCCATTTGGCCCGTTGACCAGAACTTGGAATTCCGGTTTGCACAGAAATGCGTGCCGGAGCCAAAGTTCTCAAAACTTGGCAAACTACCCGTCAATGAGTCCAGAATGATGATACGAACTCAACGGTATCTCCGGAATTGGATTCCGATGAGTCGATCTCAAAATGACTCGTTGACCCGGATATTGGTATCTGACTTGCACCGAAATGCGTGCCCGATCCAATGTCCACCAAAACCTAGCAAATTATATGTCAACGAGTCTAGAATGACGATACGAACTCAACGGTATATCCGTAATTGGATTCCGATGAGCCGTCGTCAAAAAGTTTCGTTGACCAGAAAGTGGGACCCGCTTTGCACCGAAAAATGTGCCCGGGCCCACGTTCTCCAAATCTAACAAATTTTATATGAAAACATGCCAGAACGATGCCACAAGTCTAATGGTGGTGTCAGAAATGAAATCTGGAGTCCCGTGTCCAAAAATAGAATTTTACAAGTTGGAAATTATGAATTCGGACGACCAACTTTGGCGTCGAATTCAACCAATCAAACAAGCTCACAATGAAACGAAACTGGAGGGGTAATAAGAGGGTTATACCAGCTTCGCACAGGAATAGGTAGCACGCCAAACGGAGCTGCGGTGGAGGAGATACAAGCTGACGAAGTTGGCCCCACGAAACTGTCTAAATTTAATACAATTTAAACGGTCAACTTGGTGGCCGGTTTTCATGTATCAAACGATAAAATTAACGGACAAAAATTGACAGGGTTGAAGGTGGATAAACCGAGATTGCGACGGAGCGAAGAAATTGCCGATCCAACGGTCGGATCTCCGAAAAAATGTGCACGAAGTTGCTGCGACGGAGCGCCAATTCTGAGTTCCAAACTCGCGCGCGTCGACGGGATCTCGTTCAAAACGCAGAAATCGCCTCGACGGTGCGTCCCGGAGGACGTTGGCCGTCAGGGAAAAGCTGCCTATGGTTCGCCAGAGTGGGCCACCCACAGGGGGGGGTCGCCGGAGCACGACAGCGCGACGGCGGCGGCGGCCAAGCCCGCACGCGCGCGCGGGTGCTGCTGTCGTGCTGTCCACTGTTGCGTGCGCACGACGGCGCTCGCGGCGGCCCGACGACGCATGGGGCGACGGAGAAGGTGGTGCGGCGAGGCTTGGGGTGGTTGCGCACAGCCACGACGGCTAAGGTGGTGGTGGCGCGCGGTCGGTTTTGGTCGGAGTTAGATGGAGTGGCAGTGGTAAAGATATTGATATGGAGGAGGAAGAGGCTAGGGTGGTCGGCTGTGGTGGAGGAGGCCAGGGGGTTGTGGTCGACTGTCGACCAGGGGGTGGTCCGGCCATGGCCAGGTGATCGGGTTTGCATGGAGGGTGGTGACGGAAATGGTGTAGTGGTGGTGGTGATATTGATAGAGAAGGAGTGGAAAGGAGGAGGAGAGAGGAGGAGATGTGGTTGTGGTCGACGGCCAAGGGAAGAGGATGGCCGGGGTCGGCCATGGAGGTCGGGATGTTGGGTTGCAATGGTGGTGGTGATGCTGTGAAGGGTTCGGGTGGTGATGGTATAGTATTGTTGTTGTAGTAAAAAAAAAATTAGAATGTGAGAGAGAGAAAGAATAGTAAATGTGAGAAAGAGAGAGAGAGAAAAAAGTAGAGAGAGAAAATTGAATCCTCACTTTTAAGGCCGACCACAGCCATAGGGTGTTAGGGAAAGTTTCATGTAGGATTTAAAGGGGTAGGATTAAATAGGAAGATCCTATGGCTAGGATTAAATGTGTAGGAAAATATGTTATTCCAATAGGGGATCAATTAAATAGAAATTCCAATAAATATTGAAATAGGTAGAAGGACATTAAATATTATTTTGGACAAAAAAAAATGAGGGTGTCCCGATGGAGGGCAACATGGAGCTGGACTGGACTCGGTGGAGCCGGATTGGGTCAAAACTGGACATTGTGCAAAAATAGAATTAAAATTAGGCGTTGATGATCATGAGCGAATAAGTAGCACATGAGAATTCCAATAAATGGAACACAAGTGGCGGACTGATAGTAGGCTCAAAGTGGGCCATGTCCATAGTTGGGGCTGACAGGTTTTGGTTGACAGGGGACCCACAAATCAAGTTGGAAAATGAATGTGACGTCGTGGCGTGAAATAAAATCGGGTCACGTGTCGGAAAGTTGTGCGAATCAAATGGAGCACAAAATGACGTGTCTGAGGGGGAAACGAAGGTCATGGGTGACGAACGTCTCGAGTAGATCATCAATGAGGAGTTGGTTTCAAGAGAATAACTGGTCTTGCGCTCCTAATTTAAATGTCATGGTAACGCGCTGAAAATGATCAAGAAAAAGAGTGGGAAAATAAATAACAATCGAATGGTCTAAACCGACCCAAAGTTCAGCGAAGCAGAAAGAGTACAAGGGAACAAGTTTGGATGGGACACTATATACCATCTTGAAGGTAATCGTGTCCACTCCAAAACTCGTGAAGAAGATTTCCAGAGTTGAACATCCCTGATACTCCAAATATCAAAGGCACGGGAAAGTACACTTAAGAAAGAAAAAATAATAAATTATTTATTGAAACCAATCAATCCGAAAATAAAATAAAACGAAAAAATTCAACCCGAAATTCAGGGTGCTAACATTGTGCTAGATTATGATGCATGAGTATCTAATCCTGCAATAATTG